>OOFB01007838.1:3275-19441 GCA_900323305.1 Trachyrincus murrayi | reverse complement strand
CTAGTGGGTAAGGAACAGTGCTTCCAGACAGAACACCGGAGAGTCATGGGTTCGATCACCAGGTATGCCACCATTGTACCCCTGAGCAAGGTACTTAACCCTGAGTTGCTCCAGGGGAATGTCCCTGAAATAGTTAAGTACTTGTAAGTCGCTTTGGATAAAAGTGTCCGCTAAATGCCCTAAAATGTAATAATTTAATTAATGTAAAAGTGTGACAGATATGTCAAGAGAAACATGCAAATGAGATTGCCATTATGAAATGATTAAGTATATACAGCTTGGTGTTGGTACATCTTTATGGTAATATTAAAATAACTGGTATAAAGTGTATGAGTGTGTGTCAATCATTCTTGTTTTTCAGAGTGAGAAAGAAAGAATTAGAAAACTATTATGTCTGAAGAGAGCGCCCCTCTCTTCGGAAACTACCCTATCGAAGCCCGGCCAATCTGTGCCTAATAACAGCCTTCACTTTATGCTTCTTCCCTCTATGTCTAATTTCGATGGTCACAACCGGATAACTATGTTCATCCCCATTGCACACACTTAATATCCACCCAAGACGCCAACAAAGCCCCGGGCTGAACCTGTGAACTCCCCGAATCCAGCAAAGCCTGGTGGATAACCCCTTGCATCCTTACCGGAATTCTGTATTCACCCTCCTGATCGAGGGAGGAGGCTGATGCGGCGGCGACCTGGACCACCTGTCCCACATCCATGGCTGGGCACTCCTGCTGCTAGTGGGGCCTCCTGCCCCAGCGCTTGAGGGGCTCTCCGCGGAGCTCCTGGGATCGAGGCAGAGACTGGATCCTGCGGCATACGAGAACACCTAGGGGGGTTAGAGCGGGGACGGGGAACAGGGGGAGTGTGTGGTGCATATGCGTGTGTGGGGTGTGAACTTATGCATGTCCGTGGTCGTCGGGCAGGTTGACCGATGCGGCGAGAGTTGAGGGCCGGTGGCACATGGCCCACTTCACGGTGGCGTGTGGCGGGCCCTGGAGGAAACGGTCCAGAGAAATCAATTGCTGCCCAGCCAAGGCCAGACTGATATGCATTGCGAAACGCGAACTTATAGAAGTATCTGGATGGTCTCACGAGGCTAGGAGAAGTCCCCCATACAGCTGAAAGGGCAGAAAGGGACATTGATACACCACTCATCTCGCAGCTTTAGATCCCCCAAGTACTGGACATGAAGCCCCCTCACCAGGCACCAGGCATTATTTATAAATTCTTCTTGATGGGCATAGGATCAGTACAGTTGGTAAATAAGGACCTTCCCCCACCCACTCTAATGTGACACCACCCTGAATGGCGAATGACCAATAGGCGCATGGTAAGAAATGGCGGCACACTTGCTTGTCTCTTTGGAATAAAAAACAGAACAAAAAGGGTTAGCGGCGCAGGTTGTATAGCCTCATTCAACAAATGGCTCAATATGACCATAGACTCGATTCAACGCACACAGAGGGACCAGGTGGAGCCGTTAGAGTGTCCCTTGTGTACTGTACTCTCACCATGTTATTTGCAGTGCCTTTAGAAAGTTTGAGCAAGTACTGGTGCAGCGCACACGTCACAATGCTTTGCGGGTTATGGCTATTACAGGAAGGAAATGTTTGAAAAGGAAATGTGTGCGTGCGTGTGAAATAGCACCTAGGAATGTAATCCACCCGTTCGAGTTGAACAACAGGCATGGACCTTTGTGTATTGTTGTATCAGGCCCTTGGATCGCAACCGTTTGACACGCGACGTGATAAATACTTGTACTTAGGTGTAAATGAAAAGCAATGAGTGACGGATACAGGCATCCAGTTGGACAGAATTTTTCCAACTTGCACAAAATCAACGAACATGCAATTGGTAGCATCGTGTTTAACAGGAATATGGAGAGTAAAATGCTTACATTTGCCTCCAAATATGTTGCTATTGACTGGTGTTGTTTGGTGCATTGGATGATTGAAGTCTATCAGTAACAAGGAAGAAACAAGACATATTGGCAATTTCAAGCCTCGTTTTTCCAGTGATGGAGATGCCGCCCCAAACCATCACACTGCCTCCACCAAAAGGTGTTACTCTATCGGTGCAGTAATCAGCATAGCGTTCTCCCTGTCTTCTCCACACTTTGACCCTGTGTGTGTGCCAATCAGGCGCCTGATTGGCACCTGATTGTCAGCACCTGGGGGTACCGGAAGCTCAAAACAAGAGTCAATAGCAACAGCAGAATAAGCTGTTTGGCATTGGCAGAGAAGATTTGGCAAATTTTTCATGAGCGCAACCCACATACTCAGCTGTGCTGCTCATCCCACAAATGCATGTTCCTTACAAATGGGGCACCATTTAAAAGGGAAATAAACAGGCTTTCCAACGGTATAAAATGTATTGCCAAGAAGCATGGTTACAACAGAGAAATAATCTACCAAACACAAATTTCCGAACTTTTTGTTCGATGTTTATTATATTGAAAGAAATGTGCATATCACCATCCATAGTTATTTTGCACAACAAAAAAAAAAGAATATGCTGCATAACAATGATATACTTGTTAATGCTGCTGAATATTGTTAATTCATCATACATTTTGTTGTTTTTGTTGTCCATATTAGGTTTTGCTTATGGTCTACTGTTAAAAGAACTAGCCTCATCAACCCTATTCCAAGACATAATAGTTTTCTAATTCTTTCTTTCTCACTTTGAAAAACAAGAATGATTGACACACACTCATACACTTTATACCAGTTATTTTAATATTACCATAAAGATGTACCAACACCAAGATGTATATACTTACTTAATTTCATAATGGCAATCTCATTTGCATGTTTCTCTTGACATATCGGTCACACTTTTCTATTAATTAAATGATTACATTGTGAAGAAAAGTACAGAAGATTAACCTCTTTTCCATTTCCAGTGATTGTCAAAATACATAATCTCTTTGTAAGAACGTCAGCATGATTACTGCAATTATAAATGTAACAATGTTGTATGTGTGTGTGTGTGTGTGTGTGTGTGTGTGTGTGTGTGTGTGTGTGTGGTTCTAGTACAGCAACAGTAGATATGTTTTGTGTTTCTGCACTTCTATGTACCTGGGTATCCTCAGCCCTCACACTCTGTGATCAGAGTTTGTCTGTCCTCGGTTTTTGACTTCCTTACATAGGCTGTGATGACACCAGCCAACACTAGAACTATTAAAGTGAATAAGCAGCCAAGGATGGCGCTGCTTGTATTGGAGCTGAGCAGTGCCTTCAATCTCCCAGCTCGAACATTTGTCCGAGGGTCTGGGGAATTCACTGAAAGGCAAGAACAGAGAAAAAAAAAAGTCACATTTGATAAAAATGAATGAAAAAAAAAGGTACAGAAGGGACCGTAGTGTGGAGTTAAGTTTGGATATGTGACAGACAGACAGTACATATGGTCTGGTACTAGGCCTTATGTCCTGTTGTCCTCCATTCAGTAGCACCCCCCCCCCCCATCACCTTCTCTGAGCAGCTTCAGGGGTCCCATGGTGATGGAGTGGCTGGCCGTCTCTTTAGAAATGGCTCTCCTACGTCTTTGGGGAGGCTTATTCACACAGCCCTGGGCACATCTTGACGTGGGATTCCCAGTCTCGCACAGGATCACAGAGCAGGACATGTACACCTGAAATAGGCAGAAGTCACATACACGGCTGTGGTGCGTGGACACTGTGGCTCAGAAGATTTGAAAGACACTAAATATATAGAAAATAACATTCTTAGTTTACCTGATCAAAGTCTCCAACGAATTTAAAGGACTGGAGCTCAAAGTTGAAGGAAGTTGGATCTGACGCATGGGCTTCAAAGGTCTCATCCATCACACACCTTTATGCAAAATCAATTACATGGGCTTAAAATAAACAATAGACTTTTGCTTGAGTAAATTCAATCGGTTTAACCAAAACATGGTGGTTTACCCATTTTGGATTAGGTAATAGAAGACGCTGTTCTCAGGGTTGTCATCTGGAGTGGCTTTGCAAGACTCTACAAACAGGGTGATGTTTGGTAGACCAGACACAGCCTGGATTCCCATGAAAACCTTATCAAGCAGCTTTACCTCCACTGGATAGGCATCCGCTCCTATGCTGTGATTAAAGCTGGAGTCTTCAAAGATCTTAAAAGTGTAGCCAAAGCTGCCAAAGCTGGACTCAGTAAAAACATAGTCTGAATTGGAGATCTGGTAACTGCTGGAGATGCTGACGGTCTTTGGAAACTGGCAAGAGAAGCCAATCTTTACCTGCCTTCGGCGGGTAATGACGGTGCTAGGCAGCTCAAAGGAGTTGATCTCATTCTTGAAAATGAGGAAGTTACCAGTGTCCTAAATTAGACACACATTGGGAAGAAAATTGAATAACTAGCTTTGTCCAAGAGATACGTATACTACCCGTATACAATGACTTGCACAATATTGATCATATCTTTTTGCTCTTTGTGTATTTTGACTGATATGGCAAATGAATTAGCAAAAATGTAGAACAATAAAGTTCAAAATCAAATTAGTTATTTTCTTTGGTGTCAATGTAGAATCCTACTACAATACACCTTTGTACCATTTATTTTGAACCGTACCTCAAGTTTTGTGCCACAGGTGTTGAAAGACATGGTGGCCATGATGTGTGTGTCATTGGAAGTCATAGAACAGGAGGGGTCATCCATCTTCAGCCAGTTCTTGTCGATGCCACTCATGGAATCTTTCTGAAGGGAAACAGTCATCTGCGTCGCGGCGCATGTCACTACAGCTTTACCTGCATGAGGACCGATTGAGACACACTGCCTTTCAACCAAAACAAATCATTCATCATTTTAATGATTTATGGCTATGGCAGTTACATGGCTGCTTTGCATTGTATGATTTCTGTTTTGATTCAATAAAAGTGAATGAACGAAATCGATCTTCACTCATCACTACTAGTGTTGCAAGGTTACGAAAGTATTCTGCATACCTTCAGTGGCTGATGATCTGGTCACCATAACAATGACACACCTCATTTCTGATTGGCTGAAAGGATAAAACATTTTTATTGTTGCTTTTGATACAGGTAAGAGTAGAACAAGCTGAGGATAAAATCAAAACACATTTTAGGTGCCAGTATCAACATAACAAACCGGATTAACGCACATACTCAATGATTGACAGGCTCACAATACTTGATAGACACACACACACACACACACACACACACACACACACACACACACACACACACACACACACACACACACACACACACACACACACACACACACCTTCCATATGTCTCGGCAGTGAAGCAAACGGGTACCAGCCGGTGGAGATCACTGAGAGTTGGTGTCCAGTTCAGAATGGCTGACACGTTCCCTAATTTGTTGTCGTTGGTCAACTCCTTGGTCATATTCTGAGGGCCACTGAACTGGATGTCATAAATCCTTCAGAAAAGATGGAAAGACAAGACAGACAATTAATTCAAATATGTACTGTATACTGTATATATATATATATATATTTTTTTTTGTACTCTGCGTATACAAAGTAAACAATAAAGACAAGTACTCAGCCTCGCTGGCCTGGGCATGGACATGGAGCTGGAATTTTTCGCCAACAGAAGCCTGGCGAACGTCGCCGTGGGAGACTGTCGGCAGCAGGTACTGGGGAACAATGTGACCTGCTATGCAGTTGTGCAACGGAGGGAGGACTGAAACCAAGAGACGGGGGGCGGGGGGGGGGGGGGGGGGGGGGGGGGGGGGGGGTTATCAGGTCACTACTAGTTTACAATGAATTCATGTCATCATAACATACAAGCACTCTGTATTAAAGATACTGTAGGTAAGATTCAAGAGCTATTATTTGGGTGTGATTTATTAGAAATGGCCTAGCCATCCATCAGCTATTAGTGAGTGAAATGCTCTGTGAGAATATCTGTTTCGAGTTGACTGCGCCTGCCTCTGTATGAGCCAATTTATGTTTTAGACCGCTCCCGGGTCATTTCTGACCAATCTGGGCATCTCTTCCCTGATTAGAGAATTAATCATGCTTGTAAATAACAGGTGCGTGAAATGCAACACTTCTCAATGGTGGAGAAACATAGGGAGGGAGGGAGCAGAGAGGGAGGGGACTTTTTTTGGTTGTTTAGTTTCAAAATCTTGCTCTCTTCTGCTCTTTTCTGCTCTCTCTCTTTACAACTCTCCAATGTTACCTACAGCACCTTTAAGGGAGATGACCATGCATACGGCTTTATGAATACATTGTAAATTCATAAATATTCAGATTCAAGATTCATTCATGAACCCAAAACTCTGGGTGCTCTTTGTAAGTATAAGCGTCTTACTCTGCAGCGTAAATTGTAGAGATATTTGGCTGAAAGGGGTTGAGTGGACGTCAGAGTGCACGCTGAATGCTTTTCTTTCAGAGGTGGATCCATCGTCATAGGTCAGATTGACATCTTTAGTGGGGTGGTCCTCAAGCACCAGCTCAAACACATGGAGCCCAACATCTAGTTGGTCCGTAGATGTGATTGTGCACTCATTCTAGTGAGATGAAGGATCAAAAGAAGCCAATCAATACTATTAAAGACCATTCAACCCTGAAGCATTCTTGTTTCATTATTTGGATCTATTTGTTTTCTAATTAGATTACCTCGTCCAGCGTAACCTTTGAATCCACACCTTGTGATGCAAAAAAGCATCGCACATGGTCTCCATCCGGATCATAGGCCAAAACGCGAAGCTTCGTGAAACAGTCCTGAGGTACCCTATAAAATATGTACATACCAACACACAATACCAAGAAGCATTTTAGGGATGGTGTTCTTTAGGATCGTTTTGGATAATTAATACATTTTCATCAATTAATACATTTTCAGATTTTTCTAAGCATTATCTTTTCGTAAAAATGTCATTGCAGTACAGTTGAGGAATTGAAGCTTCAATCTGTGATTGACTTTCACGTTGTTTGTTTTATACATCCTATGTTTTATACATCCTTTGTTTTCATAATGGCGAGTCATCATATTGGTCAAGGTAATTTTGTTTTACAACAGGTCGACTCTTGATAACTAAGAACATGTTGTACCGTAAGGATGCCACTGTTGCAGTGACAGGACATTTGTTGTAGGTGTGTGTGTCTGATCGATATCCCAGGTCCAACTCTCCCCCAGCCACCCAGTTTGTTTTTCCATGAACATTAGGTGGCCAGCAGCAACCTCTGTCTCTAAAACAATGAAGAACAGTGAAGACATATTATTCTAATATTTGCTAAAGTAGTAAAGTTGTTGTCCCAGTAAACCCTAAAGCTATACTGCAATACAGTTGGCTAAATAAAGAAAACGACATAGATAATATATTAAATAATAATAATAATCATCATCATCATCATCATCATCATCATAAATCAACGACAATCAGTAACATTTCTTGGCTATTTGTTTCGATTGGTTATTCGATAGGCTACAACAATAATATATATGTATTATTACTTGTGCTATATAGCTTTATTAATGATATTTTCTTAAATAATTACAATGAAACGACTTGCAATTGAAACTCTGCGATGCACAAGGGGAACAAAGTGAAACACTGAAGACATCGACATTGGCTTACCTTAAGGTTAAGGACTGCTTGTTGAGGGTGGCGACTGTGGCCTGTCCCTCTGACTGGCACCACCTGTCCTGACCAGAGCTGTCCCTGTCTGTTATCACAGTCTCTAAGTCCTCCGTGTTACTACAATACCCACTCTCACACCGATAGGAGAGTTGGTTTTTGCAGTTACCTCTGCCATTCTCTCGATAGTAGAAACTCTCCTGCAAGGACACAGTATGATATATATATATATATATATATATATATATATATATATATATATATATATATATATGATATATCTATTTCAATACTACATATATACGTTACTATAACTCCTGTTATACATATATAGTTATTCTGTAGTTTAGCCATTTGTCTATATGTCAGAATATCTGAGTACTGAGTACTTTATGTTTTGTCTCAGAGACGATACAGAAATTGACTGATGCCAAATCCTACCTGAACAGTTCCATCCTTCTTCTTTTGTGGAGACATAAAACTTAAACTTCCTCCATAAAAGTCATCCAAACTTAAAGCAATACCTAATAATGTAGGCAGAAACATTAAAATAGCCCTTATTGCCATTGTGCTTTCAACAAGAGACGTTCGACTCAGTCGATTGTGTCTTGATCTGATTTCTCTGACTGAGAGGCGGTACTTTCAGTACAGGAATAACCAGATTGTGGAGAACTTGAGACATGCAACATACATTTGCTTAACATTGTCTTATCTTTAATTCACTATGTGTACTCTGCCTATTGCTAAATGTATAATTGTATACACACACATATTTACATTTACACTAATGACTGTGGAGTGTTGGAGGCTGGTTTAAGCAGCCTCACCTGGTCGGAGTTAGACTAATTCGACTCTGGGACTGGGTGAGGCTGCACACCTGTGGGGCATTGGCCAATCAAGGCCCACAGGTTAAACCAGCCACCAGCAAACACACTCGAGAGGAGCGCTAGCATGTACCACCTGCTCTGTTGTTCAAACTACCACAAACTGACAATAAACCTTTGACCGTTTAATCATCTTCCTGTTGTCCTACTGTTGGAGAAGCCCTGGAAAGCCATGGTAGATGGCATGTGGCAGGGGGAAACTGCCACATCTGGCGCCCGAACAGGGACTTCTCCAACCAAAGGTAGGACACAGAAGGGCTGCCCAGGGACGCACTGAAGCTACCAGCTGCGGCGACGGGCAGCCACCTCCCAGCACCAGCCTTTCCCCGACGGTAGCAACGGTCGATGGTGGAGCCCAGCAGAGGACGCGGGAGGCAGCGCAGCGACCGCTACACGCAACCGTCTGTTGCTAGCTGCCCTTGGATCTAGCCTGCAGCATCCCAGGTCCAGCCATGCCTCTGCCAGTCAGCACAGCAGCCCAAGGCCCCAGGCTCCAGGAAGGAGGTGGGAGGGATGATGCCTCATCGCACCGGTGGAGGGTGGCCCTAGAGAGTGCTGTGCGGGCCCTCCGAGGAGCTACCACCATGGCCCAGCTGTCGAGCCTCCTCCCAGCTCGTCCCCTCCATCCTGGCCTCCGGTCTCCAGGATGGAGGGGGAGGGGGGGTTGGCAAGTCACACTGGGGAGGTGTGGGGACAATGGGGTTGGTGTTGGGGGATATGTGGAGTGTGTTGTTGGAGGCTGGTTTAAGCAGCCTCACCTGGTCAGAGTTAGACTGATTAGACTCTGGGACTGGGTGAGGCTGCACACCTGTGGGGCATTGGCCAATCAGGCCCACAGGTTAAACCAGCCACCAGCAAACACACTCGAGAGGAACGCTAGCATGTACCACCTGCTCTGTTCAAACTACCACAAACTGACAATAAACCGCTTTAATCTTCTTCCTGTTATCCTGCTGTTGGAGAAGCCCTGGAAAGCCATGGTAGATGGCATGTGGCAGGGGGAAACTGCTACAGTGACTTAAATACAGTAATTTAGGTCATTAAGCTTATCCTAAGTGAATTACAAGTGAGGCTGAGACTAACATTTATTCAAAATTGGAGTAGCTACAAAGAAAGTTATTGTGCCGTTCAACCTAGTTTGTGCAGAATTGCCATAGGAATACAAGGTTATTTTTTTATTAGTGGAATTGCAGACACTTACAGTACATATATATGTGCTTTCTAAATTCCACCAACTATTGCTACATTTCTAACGTCCGTCATAATGGTACAGATCAGTAGGCCAATCAGAAAGTGCATAAATAAGCTTGTGATATTCCCTGAGGTGGATTTTCAGATGTTTCACAAAAATGGGGAGGCATTGTATTCTATATATGTATTGAATATATATATATATATATATATATATATACGTGTGTGTGAAGGGCCAGAGCAGGCTGCGCTGTGAATGTTCCATGAGTCTGTGGTGGCCAGCGTTCTCTTGTACGCTGCAGTGTGCTCGGGCAGCAGACGCCCTCACACTGGGGGTGGACATGGACCCCCGAGCTGCTGTCACAGAGAGGAGGATGCTGTCCAAACTCCTATCATGGAGAATGAGTACGGACTTTCAGCAACACTTGGCAGTAAGGTGTTCCAAGGAGTGCCACAGGGTATCCTTCATTCCTGTGGCTATCAAACTCTAAAAAAAAAAAAACAACACCTCTAAAGTGACTATCCTCCCCCATCTGGAGGGGAGAAATTGTATTGCCTTATTGAAATTTGTGTTTATATTTGTACCTCTCTTCTCTATTTTTTAACTATTAGGCTATTTATCAACATTGAGCAGAGCATCTGATTCAGTAACAATTACCCTCGGGATTAACACGTTTTGAATATCAATCATAAAGTGTAAAAACTAGATTGAATACATCCGAAATACATCCATGCGTGTCAGCACTGCGGGTATTTGGCCTCGATCCGACCCGTAGTACGTCACGAGAGAGTACAACTTGTCTATTTGGCAAGATGGCCACTGAACCAAATAAGACCGAAATCCTTACCATTTTTAAACGATTAAGATCTATTCCCACAAACAAGGTAACGCAAATCTACATCACTTCTTATGTGTATGTCCTAATTTCCCGATGTGGTGTTTTGTTATCGCATTGGCTGGCTATAACATGCCAGTTTCTAGCTAGCTGGTTACCACTGGTTAGCTGCATCACAGGCCCAGACTGGGACGTTTCTCTGCTAGCCTAATCTACCGGTGTACATCATGAAGGCCACGTATACTATCGTTGAGTCAAGATTCCCAAGTACTCAACCGATTCGGTTCGAGTCAATTCTTAAGCTCAGGTTAACGTTAGTTACGGAAAAGATACACTACTTTTCCAACTGTACGCTGCAGTTGTTGGATTGTCCCAATCATGTACTGGGACTATAACGTTATGTAGCCAATTTAGCAGGCTAACGGTAGCTGGCTTTGTCGAACAAAAGTCATAAGGTGAATTTATTTCCAACCCAATTCGTATCTTGATTGCCAATTGATATGCCACCTTGTCTCCTCTCTTCACAGGCATGTTTTGACTGTGCAGCCAAAAATCCAAGTTGGGCAAGTATTTCATGTGGAGTATTCTTATGCATCGACTGCTCTGGGATCCACCGGTCCCTGGGAGTGCACCTCAGTTTCATCAGGTACCGTCCAGTCGGTGTACCCCAATCTGTGACCCAACCATAATTCAAATCCATAAAATAACCACCAACACAATGTTTTGCTCTAATATGGCCATTCTGTGCACTAAAGCTGCTCGTTTAGAGTAGACTGGTGCATCAGAACTGCTACCAGAGCGATGGGTCACACATGGGGCTTAGTTAAATGATGATACAATGATGATAGAAAATCCTACAATAATTTGACTCCAGAGATTACAGAAATGCACCCCTTGTAGGCAATTGTATTTAGCCGTTAGGAACACGCCGACTTTTGGGAAATTGGTTGTTTGTCCGATCCAGACGAGATTGACACCAATTTCATCTGTGTGCATCCAGTAAAGAGTTTTCTACACAGCTTGTCAACATGACAAATGGAATCAAATCAAACATTTATTGACAGGAAATATGAGGTTACAGTTTGCCATTGATTGCAATGATTTAGTAGGATTAAACACACCCCTTCCTTTGATGTAAAGCAACGGCAGTGCAGTGTCCCATTCGGTGCAACACAAACACTTGGTATGGGTCTGCATAGGTTTGCACGACCCACACCTGCAGCAAAAATCCCTGTCTTGTCTGTGTCTTGCCTTGGCCCCAGCCGGCTGGGCAAGGGGCTCAGCTGATTCAGCCTCCCTTCTGGTCGATTCTGTCCACAATCTTTATTTCCTCTTCTGTATATTCAGGCTCAAATAAATACGGTTACAGTTCTGTTCCTCCCCTGAAGAAATCATCCTAGTCAAAGTCAGACATTATCAGCAGCTGGTTAGCGAGCTAGTCATCAATGTACAGGCTTTGTTTTTGTTTTTTATTTCACACCGCGGCGCAGTTCGAAGCCCAGCTCAGCTGGAAGCAGCACTGCATAGCTATCACTGCGCCGCCAGTGGATGGGTAAATTCTGTGATTTGACAGAAGACGGTTCCAAAAAGTATATATTTTTTTTAAACAAAAAACGTATTGTCACGTTTTTATTTCCACTCGCTGTGAACATGTAAGATGAATCCCGTAAACACATACATTTTTAAATGCTGTCAATTTCACTTCACAGAAGCTATGCTACAAGCTTCCCCCCACTTCCATGTTGTGTGCTAACCGCTAGGAGTGTTCACGATTACTCAACTAGTCTTCAGTCTTTTCATGACTTCATTCAAATACCTTGAATGAAGGCATACCCCCCCCACCCCCACACACTTAAAGTGACGTTCCACTGGCACAGCCACGTTTTTATTAACTCATAGTGTCATCATAGTGGCCCAAGCTGTCGAAATGTACCCACAAACTAAACCAAAACGCTGTGAATAAACTACAGACGCGAGTTGTTTAATATTACAATATAACATTATACCTTGTACACCCTTTAGATCTACCGAGTTGGATTCCAACTGGAACTGGTTTCAGCTAAGATGTATGCAGGTTGGAGGCAATGCCAATGCGGTAAGTCATAGATGTAATCACTACACTAAGGTCCTTCCTGTAAGCAAATAATATTACAATCGCTGATGTTATGACTAAATACAGTTTTCCTTCGCTCTTTGTAGACTGCCTATTTTCGCCAACATGGCTGCACCACAAATGATACCAATGCCAAGTACAACAGTCGTGCTGCCCAGATGTACCGGGAGAAGATTCGACAGCAAGCCAATTCTGCATTGGCCAAATATGGAACAGATGTATGTCTTTTTTGTTAGTTTTGTTTAAACCTATACTCCCCAATTACGTTACTAATTACTCTATTTGTGTGGAATTAAGTCTTAAGCCGGTCGCATACCAGACGAGCCACGGAGTGCCACATTCCACACTCATTACACTTATTGCACTCAATATATAACACTATAATCACTATAATCAACACGTTGGAAGATTAGCTTTGAGGTCTGTGTTTAATATAATTGATTGTTTTGAGCAGTGCTGGAAGTTAAGAGCCAAACAAAAGCACAAAGCTTTAGAAACAATGTCGCTCATTGTGTTACTTACTGGCAACGTCTGGTTAAAGTGGCCAGACGGCATTCTTCTTAACTATTGTTTCATGAGAATTACTGGCATATGATTAGGGTTGGGTTCTGTTAAAAAGTTCCGGATATTTGTAATATTTTTAGTTAAGCATTTTTAATGACGTAATTAGGTATTCACAGAGTATCTGTGGATACCTATTGTTATTGCTCTGGATATTCTTATTATTATTCTGATAAGGAAACACCTATAGCTCGAACATTATTCTATCAATCACAGCTCTGCTTCACAAAGGGCCAGGGCCTTGAAAATGACGTCACAGGGTCAATTTAGGTAAATGCTCATCTAAGCGCTATGCACCACTTCGCTTATAGGGGGGCGATATAATTCGCGGTCAAAGTTAAACGCTCGGCCCCACCGCCCCGATGGAAACTTGGTATATAGGACTTATTTGACATGCTGAACATTTTTGCCTCTTGGACCCATAAGGTCCATCAAGATAGATTTTTCTGTACAGTGAAAATGTTGTGAAAACTTCCAAAATCTTCTTCTACATAACCACTGGGGCAAATGACTCAATATTTGGTAGTCCTACTCTATGGACATGTCTGACTGGTGGGCGCTAGGGCGCTGGGGTGGTGGGCGCTGGGCTCGGCGGTGCACAAGTGTGAATACCTTTCGAGGCTGCTAGTTTGGATTTAGAATTTGGATGGCGATCAGGCCATTGTTTTGACATTGTGTAAGTGCATGCGCTCACCAAATTCACCGTCCTATTTTCCAGTTGTGGATAGACACTCCCGCAGGAGTAGCTGCAGCTGTCGCCCCAGAGAAGAAAGCAGCCGACTTCTTTGCGGAGCATACGCAGGTTTGTTAGTGTTGGCATCAATGGTCAAATGGTCTTTTGTTTTTTGACTTGAGCATATACATTATATTCTTTTACCACACCATTGTTGAATACTTGATTCCGATTGGTCAATAACATTCCAAGGGCGTGCGTCACGTCAGGAATAAACCATGATGGGGTGTCCCGTTATTGGAAAATAACGTGCGGGACAGGGATGGTGATGCGGCCGAGGCGATGCCGAGGTTGCTAACCACCGTAGAGTACGTTATTTTTCCATTATACCACAGGTATAGTTCCAACCAAGCAACCTGATCAACTAGACCTTTAGAACGGGATCAAATGAGCATGACCGCACACCTAGCTGTGATCAAATTTAAAAATACCTCGTCAATACATTGGCGACAGGTGACTTTTGACACGAGGCATGCTGATGAGGCCCCCCCCCCCAACCCACCTACACAGAGTAGGGCTCAGCCACACATTAGTTTAGACATGGGTGACGAGGCTCTAGCCGTGGTAGGATTCCCCTTATGCCACAGTTACCAACAATGATTAGATATTGCTTTGTCTTAAGGGCGATGCCTGTGATTCGTTAGAGCGTTTATTGCTGAGTTGTCGCGGTTTGTAATTTGATTTTAATGTAATGGGTGTACGAAATCTATTCATTTATTTAGTTTGTATTTTTTTCCCCACATATTATTTTGGAATGCATTAATTGCGACATTTTGCGATTCGCTAATTGTAGAGACCAAAATCGCGATTTCGGTTAATTGTGCAGCCCTAGGGTGTTGTCCCGTGATGCATCCCTTGAAGTCTAAACTAAGAATATAAAGACTTGTTAAAGCCCAGAAGAAGCCTTTCTTGCAATTGAATCATTCTTCTTCCTTTTTTCTCTTTTGTTTCTTGTCCTTAGGGTGCAAATGACTGGTGCATGGCAGTCCCATCCCTTTCAGAGCAAAATGGAGCCACTGTCACTCCCCAGCTTATGGACACCATAGCCAAGACCCAGGAGTCCAACAAGCGTTAGTATTAAGATTAGCATGTCAATATAATACATTTATGAACAAAGTGGTACTTATGGTAAATACGACTTACTGACGGTTTCTGGATTTGACCACTAATTGAGGAAGCCAGGGGCCTACATCATGGTTATATTCTCTTTGGCGAGGTTGAACAAGGTCTAGGCTATGTGCGGTAGTTCATGTTCATTGTATCATTTCATTTGATCTGGTTCCGTCTAGAACTAGAAGAGGGCCCAAGCATTGATGGGCTGAGTTCCTCCCCTAAAGCTGCCATCGGTGAGTTTATCTGTCTTATCACACTGTACCATGTAGTTATTATTTCCGTAAGTTTTGCCGTTTACAGTTTGTTCTAGACACACAGGCCTTTCCTTCTGTATAAGCAATAACGTGCACACATGTCCGTTTGGCCTTTAGAAGAATCCATGCGCTTGTCTTCAAATGAGTCATGGAAACCCACAGGTGATTACAATAGTTTGTTGTTTGACGGTCTGGCTGTACTCCAGCATGGTTTTGTGCTTCCTTGTCTTAAGCGTTTACTTTGAACAGCATTTCCTTGGCCGCAAAACAACCCTAAGAAACCACAACTATCTAATTCTCCAGAAAACAATTGCAGCATTGCCTTTCGATATGTTGGGAAGGGATAATCTTGCACCGTACGTGAGAAGGTTTCGCAAAGCATTCACCCTCTGACAGGTATTGTTAATGGGTGCGGCTAAATAATGCATGTGTTTACAGGAACAGTGGTGAGGGGGAACTGAAAGAACTGCCAGGAAAACTATTAGAAAAGAGTGATTGTTGAGGCTACTCTGTTCCAGGTCTACTAGGGTCGAACAATTAATCGAAATATTAGCAAAATCGCAATATGGCCAAGTGTAATATCCAAATCACAGGAGCTGCGATTTGATAAGGGTAAAATATGTAAATGTATGACACCATTATAAATGTAGTGCTGCAGAGGTGCCCTACAATTTTCTTTTCTCCAGATGTAAAAAAAACATTTGTTTAGTACAGACCCCGACAAATGTCACATCATGATAGTTTTTTCAGTGAAAATGAAAATTGTGATGCAAAAATTATTAAGTAATCGCAATATGATTCATTTTTTATCATATCGTCCAGCCCTAGTTTAGAGTAATGTAATCTGGTCATTAGGACTCCTATTTAAGGTCAGCAAACTTGAAATAATTATTTTCAA
>OOFB01007831.1:2554-12763 GCA_900323305.1 Trachyrincus murrayi | reverse complement strand
CAGGGGGGCAGAGAGAGAGAGAGAGAGAGAGAGAGCCAGGGGGGCAGAGAGAGTGAGAGAGAGAGAGAGAGAGAGAAAGAGAGAGACAGAGAGAGAGAGAGCAGAGAGAGAGAGAGAGTGAGCGAGAGAGAGAGATACAGAGAGAGAGATAGAGATAGAGAGAAAGAGACAGAGAGAGAGAGAGAGAGAGAGGAGTGAAAGCCAGAGAGTTGAAAGACTGCACACTCAGGCATTATTGTAAGTTCAGCACTAAGGAGCTGATTAAGAAAAAAGAGTAAAGAAGAAAGAGTGCAGGGAAAAGAGGTGGAGCGGGGGAGAGAGACTAGGGTTTGCAGTTAACAGTGAAAGGTTGAAGAAAGGACGGGTGTGGAGGTGGATGGGTGGATTCTGTTCAAGGAAAACGGTAATGCTGCTCTTGGACTCCTGCCGCTTAGCTTACTACCGTTGACTCGGTGCCATCAGGTTTAAGAGGGGCACGATTCTCATCCCCCTCCCCCCACAGAAACATCATGAAGTTCATGACCGACCTCGTCCCAACTTGCAGCTGCGTTTTTCCCCGCTTTTTTTTTTTACTCCTTCTTCTCCTCCTTTTTCTACAATTCAACCTGTCCGTCGGCTCTGTCAGTCAGAGGCAGCTATTGTCGTCTGCCCTCAGCGACACCTGTGTTTCTGCAATACAAGCTACAGGGCTATCATCAGGCTGTCATGAACCTGTCTCATTTGGCGGGGGCTTTTTGGAAACCTTCACTGTCACGAGCTGTCAAACTTTAAGTGGGCGACTCTTTTTTTTCTAATGAGAAAATGCCATTGATAAAAAAGCAAACAAACCACGGCCAAAGACACGTGGGTCGTGTGCGTGCATGTGTGTTATTAGAGTTGAAAAGAGGGGGATGAGAGAGACAGAGGGGGATGAGAGAGAGAGAGAGGGAGAGCCAGAGAGAGAGCCAGGGGGGGAGAGAGAGAGAGAGAGAGAGAGAGAGAGAGGGGGGGGGAGAGGGAGAGGGAGGGGGGGTGGGGGTGGAGGTGGTGGTGGTGACGGTGGAGGTGGTGGTGGTGGTGGTGGTGGTGACGGTGGAGGTGGTGGTGGTGGTGGTGACGGTGGAGGTGGTGGTGGTGACGGTGGAGGTGGTGGTGGGAAACGCTCAGCACGGTAGGTCATCTCTCATCACTGACAGGCTCCGGTGACACAAATCAAACACACGTCAACAGACAATTACACAGAAACAGAGACATGGCTGACATTATTAAGTGACGGCGTCTGCAAATTAAATGGAAATTGATCCCCCACTCAATTTCACAATTATATCAGTGAAACCTCCCAAAAGGAAAATGCCTTATTATGTGGTTAGACTTGTCTTTTGCTAAACACACGGGAAAACAATTGGAAGAAGCTGAATTTGAACGTCTTTTTCCTGCCGATAAAGTGACTCCACTGGATCTGAAGATATTATTGCCAATTCCAACATATCTTCAGTTGAACTTTTCAGACACTCGCAAACTAGCAACTCTGGCAGGCTTGTCAGGTGAGCCAGGAGAAGGAAGCCCAGGTGAACAACCCGAGGCAAACTCCCTTTTCCAGAGGAGCGGAAGTCGAGAGGCAACCCAAGAAGGAACAGAAGGCGCAGCATAACTGATGAGGCACAGAAGACATGGGTGGTACGGACGTGTAGCACGGGATGCTAGCTGGGTGAAGAACAACCAATGAGGCGGGGTGACCAGACGTCGCCGGGGACTGTCCCTGGAAATGTCCCCGTTTAAAAAAAATAGGATTCTAAAAATATATGAATAGGTTTTGAAATGGCAAAGGTTCTAGCTTGATCATGAATATAAATTTGGAGACAGTTGGTAATTAGTCTGGTGTCTATCTGATAGGCTGTGATGTGACCTCGGTACCTTGCTATCGACTTTATACCATAAACAGGCATGACCGATCATGAACAATAGGCTATCAATACAATAGAGAATGATTCCCAAATTGAGTAGCCTACTTTGGATTGTTTTTGGCTGGATTACCAAAGCTTAAAACACATCATAGTAAACTATTGGGCATGCACTGCCCAATATTTTACTACAGTACTACATTTACCATGATAAGAATAGGCAAAACGTAAATATATCCCTTTTTTTCATTTCAGAAATAGGGCCTAATAACAACAGATATTTTGTTGATATATGAGCCACCAAACTATAAATGTCCCCGTTTTTCATTTCAGAAATCTGGTCACCTTACAATGAGAGAATTGAATAACAGGTGCACATGGGTAGGCCTAATATTGAGGTAGAAATACAGGGAAGATAAATGGCCCTTTATCCTTATTATGGGATCAAGTAATAGATCTGATCCCTACTCAGGGAACCGTGGTTGTGTAATACACACGTTCTTCTCTGGTGTAAAGCCATTTAAAGAAGAAACTATATTAAACAAAAGTATGATTAGTATTGTAGTCTACTCCATGTTAAGTATTTGCTTTTGGATCCCCTACACTTATTTTAGTGTCAACATACAGTATACTATCATCGAGATAGTCCTCAACGTCTGCCACTGTCTACCTGTATGTGCGTATCCTTGACCTCTACCTGTTCCATATTGACACATGCATCTAAAACTAAAGCCACTGTTAAGTTGCTTTGGATAAAAGCGCCAAACAGTAAATAGTCGATGATTTCGCTGCATGGTGGCTGACAATAATGTCACTGCAATTGTATCTTGCCACGATCAAACATACTATGAACACACAGACCTTTATGCAGAACAACGACAACCTGAGACACAGAAGAAACACACAGAAGAAACACACACACACACACACACACATCCTTTGTTGTTGGTGACACGGGGTCAGTCAGCGTCGCTGTGAAGGCTTCTCTTTAGCCCTCACTTAGAGGTGTTGACAGGGCAGAGCCGAGTCATCTCGCAGTACACAGGAAGAATCAACAGGAAGCTAATGGCGGCTAATAGGTGTCCCGCACGATCGCACGCTGCGAACGAGCGGTTCAGAGGCCGGGGCCCCCGACCGCCGCTGTCATCTAATGTCAATCAGCGGCTGATGTGCGGCGGCCCCTGGTCACAGCAAGAGAGAGAGAGAGAGAGGGATGGTGACAATGTGTTTGTACGAGCATGTACGTGCACTTGCCTGTCATTAACCCCCCAAAGAGACGTGGCGGGGAGCTCATAGCTCTTTAATGTCAACCTGTGTTTATTCCACTTATTGCTGTCAGTGGAGAGGACTGACAACACACCACAACAGCAAGTGTCAGGGATCAGCAGGGGGGCTCTCTGTGGCAAGTTTCAAACTTAGCTGAGGTGGATGCTATTGTGTACTGCTGCAGTTTTAGACAGTAGCCTATCACCTGCAGATAGCCTACAGTTGTATACATTTGCTCTTTATAGGAGACAATGTTAATATATTATAAGATATCTGTGATGAATAGTCTCTTCTCCTGTTTCGCAAGTGGTGTGGCGTGCCATAGATGTGTAGTAGGCCATACATGTGTGTGTTATGATGGTAGGCCTACCATTCATAGCCCTCTAGTTCCCCCTTCTGGCAAGCATGCTGTATGTATTTCCATCGACATCAGGGGACGTCCACGTGTGTTCTTACAGAACACGAAATGAGTCTAGAGATGATCAACATCTATGCTGTTGTATTACCAAAACAGCGACGTCATATTAGAATACCTCGTCATCGGTATTTCCGTGGCCCCCTGAACATCTGTTGCTTTTGCTCTGTTGGATTCTTAGGAATATAGACGAGGGAGAACGGAACAAACCAAAGACTAATTACTTACTGTACAACAATAGAAACGTTTAGAGCAAATCAACACATGCATTGTTCCCACAAAAAGATACAACTCATCTTACTGCAGCTTTCAGCACCAGATACATTCTGCTCTGCCTGAAATGAAGGCACTTATTTCACCACACACACACACACACACACACACACACACACACACACACACACACACACACACACACACACACACACACACACACACACACACACACACACACACACACACACACACACACACGAGGGCGATCAATCAACACCTAGAACTGTGAAATCTGAGGCTCCTTCGCCAACAGATGTGCAGCATCCAAAAAACCCTCTTAGGTTTGATTCTGAAAGATTCATACACAATACATATATATACATATATATATATATATATACTGTATATACATATGAACATCATATCTAATGTTGGGAGTTAATGTGTGTCCCTCATGTTCCCATGATGTCTGTGATGAAGACAAAGTGTGGTTCCACCTCCGTCTGTTTAGCACCTGCTGGGCCGATCTTCCTTTGAATATTCAATCGCTAGGCAGGGTGGTGGAAATAAAATAAATACATCTCATGGCTTTCATAGTTATCACGAGCGAGAAACAAAATCAGCTTTGATTTTTGATTGAGCAAGTGAGTGATCAGAAGAATTAAGAGAGAAGCAGGAGAATTAGTAGAAATCCGATCTGATTTCTTTGTATACACACCAGGGTGAGTGAGTGCAGTTGAAAGTGAGAAATGCTGTTGAAGCATAACCATCCTAAGGGTTGTCTGGTTGGTTGGTAACTGCAGAGGAGGAAGACTTGGCTGCGTACTGCAGTATGGCCGATGGAGCCAGAGAAGACCACATGTGAGAAAACACTGGTCTCTATGTGAGCTCTCTGTTTCTGCAGGTCTTTTTTTCTCTCCATCCCTCTTATCGACATCACGTAGATAACCCTCCACACAGCTATTCACCAGACCCACGTCACCATGGCGCCCACAGATGGTAACTTCCTGTGGTCCTGCCTGCTGATTGGTGGGGAGCAGGTTCTAAGCATAGACCAGATGGTGAGGGATGATATATCACCTGGTTGGTATTTGGCGTTTGCTCTTTCATTTTCAGGGTTGTCTGGTTAATGCTCCAATCCAGCATCTGGCAGGCAGGAACGAACGAGGGAGAGAGAGATAGAGAGAAAGAAACAGAATGAGAGAGAGAGAGAGAGAGAGAGAGAGAGAGAGAGCGAGAGAGAAAGAAACAGAATGAGAGAGAGAACAACCTGTTCTTTGGCAGATATTTACAAAGAGCTGACAAGCAGGTGTTGATCAGAAAGACCTCTAGTCAACAGTATGGAAGGAAGGTGTGTGTGTGTGTGTGTGTGCGCATGTGTTTGGTGCTAGATAAAAAAACACTTTAATGAATTTACAATAAACTCAGTTATACATTCTATTATAAAACATTTTATATATTATACATTCTACAGGTTATAAAACCTCTTTTTTGTTTTTTGTTCTGTAAAACACCTGATAAAATAAGGACAATTATACAATAATGTATACTTTTGTACTTAAATATTTAACACTACATTTATTACTAAAGTATTCTAGATTTAGAATATTGAGTCTTTATATAAAAATATACTTCTGTATCCACCTTCCACATGTATCTATTCAATGGTTACTCTTATTCATATGTTTGACTGTTTTGCACAAACTAGATTTGAGGTTTAATGATTGGAAACATGAAATTAATTTCATTACAATTTCCAACAGTTTCCAATATCGCATTATGCATTATTATATTTTAACACTAGAGGGAGCTGATGTATAAAACCTACCGAACCAGACAAACCTATTAAACATGAATACCAAATTGATTTAACAAGTTATTGATGAGTTCAAATCAATAAAGAGAAGAGGTAGAGAAACAATTATCTTTAATACCTGGTCTCACAGTGTTAGTGGAACAGTAGATATATAGGGGGATGATAAACTGTACAGTACGTTTACACAAGTATTCCAAAATAGGACATTTTTCACTTTTTATTATTCTTACTTAAATGTTTGGGATTTTTTGTGATTTCTCTGTTGGGGCCCTCAATTATATATATTTTTTGTACATTACACCAATTATATACCTCGAATCAACAAACTGACTAAAAAATACCAGTGAAGAGCATTGTTCTCTTAAAATGACTTAAGTTATGCTAACGATGAGGTGATGCATCAAAAGCAGAGATTTTAATAGTTTACCCTATACAAAATAAAGTACATAAAAAATGCTAATTAGAATGAAACAGAATGTACAAAAAACAGCAACATAGAGAGAGATGAAGGCAACTTTGCGAAAGAAGGGAAATGGCAACCAAAGGCAAAATAAAAGTCCTGTGCAATTCTCAAACTGACTTAAAATAACATTGTTTTTCTTTAAATAAAAGACTAAAATGCTGAAGAAGGTGCTACAATTCCAAAGATGTTTTAAGCTACAATATTGACGATGAACATCTTAGTTAGGGACAGAAACATGCAACTTTCGACACAGCGGGTTATAAATAAAATACAAACATGGGGCAGGGTCGAAGTTCATGTCACTGTAATTCACTGTATTTGTGGGTCGAAGTTCATGTCACTGTAATTCACTGTATTTGTGGGTCGAAGTTCATGTCACTGTAATTCCACTGTGTTTGTCAACCGGGCGAAGACAGGCCAAGAATCAATTGATATTTACACAAACATCAAATACACTGAAATAATGACATTTTCTGCTACCAATGGTGAGAAATGCATCAGGAACTAGAGATTAATGAGATCTACATTCTAATCTTGATCCCACATTAGCCCTCGGTGTGAGAAAAAAAAATTTCTATGACTTGATATTGACGTGATTGCAATGACCGGCCCTTAATATAGTTTGCATATTTACCAATTCTATGACGCCAACAGGCATAAGCAAATTCAGAAAGAGAAAAAAATATGACAGAAAAAAAGACCTATTCAAAACAACAACAGAAAACCCTGATTATGGTCACCTTGTGCCTTTTTCTTTACCCAGATATCATTTTTGATTTTGTGCCCTTTAAAGTTGTCAACAACAATAATAACTCATACAAAGTCATTTCCTGTACTTCCTGGTTGAATACACATCAAACCGTTTTAGATTTGTATTATAGATTTCTATTCCCATTAGACGGTGGCGTCCTAGCTGTTGTCAACCGTAGAGTCAAGATGCAATCTCTCATGCGTATCGAGTATGTCGTAGAGTTTACATTTCGTCACGAGGACCACCTCTCGAAAAAAACAAAGCAGGCACCATACAATACAGAACCCACATAACGTGTTACATTTACAGATATTCTAACTTTTCCCAACCCCCTGATATTTGTTGAAATATATTACACAAAGCAATCAACTTCCCATCAGGAATATGCTTGGCATGATTGTCAATTGGACAATGGAAACTCCTGGAATGAGAGTTAAGTTTAAAGGTCAGGGATTGAACTAAAAGAAAAAAAAAAACTCAGACCTCGCTTACTTAGACCAGATTTGACGTGAAACCATCTTTAAGAGTACCAATGGCTACAGCTGAGAATATTTAAGGCTAATCGTTCTGTGAATGTGTCCCATGTGATGAAAAGCAAAGAGGCTAAGTGATAACGTTGATGTCAACGTGATAACGTTGATAAAATGCATGCTCGTCTTGGTTTACTGCCAGGAAAAGCTGCAGGAAGATGAAGGTGAAATGCCAGAACAGATATCATCATGGCGTTTGACACAGAAATGGAATGGAAACATGAAAGGAACATGCATGGTGATTTCACCAGAACTCACCAACAAATAGAGAAAAACCAGACCATGGCGAAGGAGCCTCATCTGTGATACCTGTATTGATAACGTCAGGATGGGACTAATCAAATCTGATTTGGGACATATAGTAAAACTGAAGCAACATGAATGAGACTTTTACTCAAAATATTTACTGAAACTAACAAGCATGAACAAGCATGTACATCTCAAGGGCAATTTCAATTACTACTACTAATAATAATATTACTATAACAATGTTGAATTACAGCAACAGTTCAATGAACATTAAAATGTAATGGCAACAAATATATGGCTGGTTCTTAAATGAATCCCTGAAAAAAACAAAACAATGAAAAGTGTTTCAAAGGGTGACGTGCAGCTTCTACACACCACAACGCTATATTCTGCGGCATTGGGAAAGCAACGTTTGATACAACAAAACAAATCATATATTTTACAAATGGTCTTGTACAAACTTGCATAGATAAAGTGATATAGAGCAGCTTCGTAATAGCATGCCCCAAATTTAACATTCTTTTATTATTTTTTGTTTTATAAATATCCTATTGACTTAGTCAGTCATCCCTGCAAGAAGGACCAGCTGCATGTTGTCAGAGGTTTCACTATCAAACCAAAACAAAACAAAACGATTACAATTACAGACTATTAACATATGCAAGTTTGCAGTGTTGGACCACCATTTTTTCGTTGAGAAGAGAGAGCCGATCCTCTCTCCACTTTTCTCCCCACTATAAATGCCTGGCGGAAGCCACTGTTGGACCTGCTCTCAAAGGTTTCGTAAATAAAGACCCTGGTTCAGACAGATTTTTTGTGTAGTTTTTTTTGTTTTAGTATAGCTGTTTCCATGACAGAGATTTTGATTATACAGTATGGCTATTAACAATGTGGCATACAAATGACATCATAGAATCATGTGGGTAGAAAATAAAGGGCTTTGTTGACTCCAACACTGATCACTACTAAAAAAATGTCTCTCCATGTGCTTTCCCTGGGATAGTTCAGACATTGGTCATATTTTGTAGTTTTGGACAGAGGGAATGCCCTTTTTGGCTTTCTGTTATTTCTTTTTTCAATTTAAGGCCATTTCTTTCCATTTGGCTAATCCACCAACTGGGTTTAAAACATAAATAAATAAATACAAATAATCGTATGACGTTCATTTGGGTGAAATTAACTTGAAAACATAAGTTGGATTCTTCAAGCAAACTGTCAACATTTAACGGGAACAAAAGTAATATTTTCTGCTAAACTTGCAAGTTTGCAAACTGTAGTCATCCAGAAAAATGTAAAAAGTGTGAGGGTTAGTGATAAAGAAAACTCTCCCAAAAGCAGAAAGTAGTAGAATTAGAATGGCTCTGTTTACTTAGAGCTAATACAGCTGACTGCAAGCCCTGGGGAGAAAGTTCATATCATATCATATCAGACTTTCTTGGTGAAGTGCTGCTAATTTGTACTGTAGAGTTAAGTTCTCGTGCTGGAATAACCCTCAAGACCCATACATCTGTAATTATAGAATAGCATTTATTGTCAATAAAGAGGGCTGAGGCATCATTAATGTCCTCACACCTGAGCTATACTTTCTCTGTTTTCTGCCTTTGGAGAAGTTTTGCACACATTAAGTACGAAAGACTAAATGGACTCCGGAGAAATGCCGTAATTATTCTTCTGAAATAAAGAGTGGGAACTGCTCTTTGTAACATTTCTTTATATATAATAATATATATGTATCAATATCAGTATATGATAACTTGCGCGGGAAACACGTAACATTACAGTGCATTGGACGCTACTCTGAACACAGTTCTGGTGCAAGGTTATGAAACACTGACATCATCATCATCATCATCAATACGGGACATGCTGTACAGCGACTCCAGAGGAACGACACGACTGCTCCTTCACCACACTCGACTGAACACGGAGAAAAAAAACATGTTTAGTGTGCAGAGAGACAGAGAGGAGAGAGCACCAAATAGGTGACATCGCTCCGATCAACGCTACCGACAAAAAAAAACCTGTGGAGCTACACAAAAAAAACATGGCGGGAGGGCGAAAGCCTGTTTTATTTTTTTTTCCTTTTTTTTCTCCGGCTTTTTACTTTGCAAATGACAAACCGAACGAAACAGCAGTGAAGTAAAGGTTCTCTCAGAAAGTGACCCCTGAATCTAAATATCCGTAGGCCCATAACCATCACATATTCCCATTCTGCTCTTCGGGACACACCCTCTGTGCCCGTGCACGCGCCACACAGCCCCGACACAACACGCCGGAGGGGGCTTCCCACTGTTTAAAAACACCCACACGACTTGTGTCTGACGCCGGGTCCATTTCCACACGCAGGGACGCCGTCCCGCGCCTTAAGCAACAAGTCAAGACGTCGGCGTGACCTTTTGACCCCCGGAACCCTGGGCGTGTCCTCTATAGGCCAGGGCACAGGGACGAGGCTTCTCCATGCTTCTACCATGCAGAGCGATGGACTCCAAAAGCAGCCGGGGGTGGGGGGGGGGGGGGGGGGGCCACAGTGGCTGCAGCCGCGAGCCCCGCCTTTAAAAAACGAAGCGTGTCAAAGCTGGAGGGAGATAAATGAATGTAAAGGCGGTGAAAGATACTAATTAAA
>OOFB01007826.1:1872-12198 GCA_900323305.1 Trachyrincus murrayi | reverse complement strand
ATTGACCATTGGCCCCCCCCCCCCCTGTTACCATGGTAACGTACACCTCAACCCCCCACCCTTTACCATTGTAACGTACACCTTCCACCCTATCACCATGGTAACTGGGTGTGTGATTGTGTCTATGAGGAACATCAAAGACATCTAACCAAAAGAATGTTACCTGTATGTGATGTGATAAGATTACATCATACAATCTATGCCAAAATGTTTACAATCGGTCTAAATGTCATTTTGTCAGTTCATAAACAACCACGGACACCAATCTTGGAACTTTAATAATGTAATATGATACGAGTGTACAATTTGAGGAAGCCAACTCTTCATGTGTGTCTCGGCCATCCAGATGTTGACGTGGGACGTTGGGAAGATCAACCCCCAGAAGCTGCCCAGTCTCAAGGGCTCAATGACCCTGCAGGCTGGGGCCTCCAAACCAGACGAGAACCCCAGCATCAACATCCAGTTCAAGATCCAGCAGATGGCCATCTCGGGTACACACACACACACACACACACACACACACACACACACACACACACACACACACACACACACATACATACATACATACATACATACACATACACACACAATGCCATGGCATATAGTCATATAATATATTACTAATAAAGTACTACATTTGTAATAGTAAAATAGAATAGTATTAGTACTTTTTCTTCTACACAGGCACCTGTCATGTGAGGGTGTTGTTATGTGTAAATGCCACTAGATGTCGCCAGGTTCATCAAATATCGACACCTTGGAAACACAAGATCAAAATGGCAGCTCAGTACAAAATGTCAATTATTAATTAAGTATTAATACATGATAAGTTCATTCTTTGAAGAATAATAATAATATCCATTTTATATTTCAGATAACCAACATAATATATATTAATATATTCTATTGTGTTTTTTATTTATTTGTCTTTTCAGGGCTGAAGGTGAATCGGTTGGACATGTACGGCGAGAAGTACAAACCTTTCAAAGGCATCAAGTACATGACCAAGGCCGGGAAGTTCCAGGTCCGGACATAGAGGCCTTGGTGCTCTGTCACCACTGGAACGAACCACTACTCAGACGGAGAAGGGGGTGTATCAAGACGGTGTATCAACATTTCAGGGTTTACGCTCAATAATTAAGGGGGGGCTAACTTCTAGCAGTTAGCTGTTAGCAAACTTTAAATTAAATTGGGTACACGGCAGGCCATGTAGCTTTTTATCCATACTCTATTATGTCCAAAACCGCTAATATAATTCCATTCTTCTGGTATGACAAAGTCAATAGAGCCCATTCTGTTTCAGACACACCTACGCGTGTTCTTCCACAGAGCAAGTAGGGCCACAGCATCTGCTGTGATGTTGTATTATTAACCAGGAAGAGAGACAGGGAGACAGAGGTGACTTCTTCCTCGTTCTTTCTCTCTCTCGGCTGGTTTCAAAGCTCTTACTGCTGAAGTGTCGTTTACATTCCTTCCTGTTGCAATCCCACTTCCTCCTCCTCCTCCTCCATTTTCCCCCGGCTGAGTTGACAGCTCTGTCGGTAGTTCTGCATGCAGAACTTGACGGACCAGATGTGACACCGGTGCCGTCCTATTGAATGGTAGTACACGACGGGGCCTGCAGGGGGTGCTCACGGTTTCCATCCACCCAAGCGAATCAAACTAGAGTCGCGTGTCAGAGTTTCGTCTTTCGTGTTGATTATTTATAACATCTCCCATTATGTGTCCTGCTGTTTTTTTGTTGTCGTTTCATTTTCATTCTTTAATTTTAAATATGTACATGTCTATATGTAGCGATGTCAAAGTATATTTTGTTATCTTTGAAGTGGACCATACACTCCCTATGAAGCGATCATTACACTGGGCAGTGGGCAACTTTACCTCTTTGATCCCACTGGATCAGAGGGATAAAGGAATCCTTCGACTACTGACTGTATCAATAGCTTGTTTTATCTCTGGCCTGTGAAGCAAGGGTGTCTGCTTGGCGTTTTCTTTGGGTGTTGTGTATATGTGTTCTGCCGAGTGTGTGTGTACCTCTGAGTGTGTCTCAGACCGTGTGTTTGTATGCACAGGTGTATTGCTGACATGACTTATATGCTGGATAAGAACATCCGAAATACAATATATAGCTTGAAAACCCGGACTAAACGTCAGACGCTGAAAACGTAATTTTAGAAAACACACTCGTTGGTAGGACTACCTGCAGAGAATGTTTTACGGTTTGTATTTTATGTTTACAGTATTTTGTTTGTGTGCTTGTCAGAAAGCCTCCAAAAGGACTTTTACGATAATAAAATGAAATAATATTTCACGTGATGTATGCATTGATTTATGTAAATAGCACATAACGCACACATGCACCGTAGACCTACTGTGTTGATCGAGGTGACGTCACCAGAATCGATTACCCTCTCGTTCCACGCGGTGATCGAACTCCACTCCGTAATTTGCTGGTCACTCTTAACCTCTTCAACTCCACTACGAGTTGGTCTTCTCCCTCCCCCTCCCCTCAGTCTTTTTTTTTTTTAACTCTTCTACACCCCACCACAGACCCATCGGCAAGAGGTTGGAGAGGTGGCCTGAGTGACGGATACATCTTTTAACTTCATTACGGCATAGATTTTTTTTCACCCTCATTCTTCAGAAGTGCTCAGAAGGCCATTAGAAGGTTTATATTTGCCATTAACAAAAGTGTTTAATAGACTTAAAGTGTTTTACCTAGACTCACGTAGGCCTATATCCTACAAAGTTGTTTTGGTTAAATGTAGGACTATCATCACCCCGTCGGGTTTTCCTTTGCTTTGCCAAACATGTTTGGAGGACAGTAAAGTGAACCGAGAGGAGGACCACCGGGCCGTCCATGGTGGTATGTTCATTATTTGTATTTCTCTTTTCTAATGATGCGCTTAACGCACTGGCGCCGTGCTGCTGTAGGCACACGTATGCGTTATTCACACTGGAGAAAGTGTCTGTTTTCACACTAAAGTGGCTAATTAGTCAACTCAAACACACACACACACACACACACACCTTGATGTGTTTTGCATAACGCGTCGACAGGACAGGACTAACTCGTACGAGATTAGGCGAATTACCTCGATGTGCGCATAATGACTTCTATTGTTTTATCTGATTCTGCGCATGTCCCCGTCCTTTGATCACCAGGCACCCCGGGGTGATGTTTACAGAAGTCTTTCTAGTTTGTTGTCCCCCCCCCCCCCCCCCCCGGCGGACATCGTGTACAGTGACCGATTAAACGGGTCCGTCTACACTCGCGCCAGTTTAAAGCGCCGCCGGTGATCGCGCATCAAACTCGCTGAGTAAAGCCACGTGCTGTGACTGGGAGGCTGGCAGGTCGCCCGGAGAGCACGCGGCAACTCCGGCAGCAATGTTCTGACACGGAGACCAAGTAACGTCTTGTAGAGTAACGATACGGTCGGATGCAGCCTATTCGACGTTTAGCTGAAATAAAAAATGAAAATGTAGCGCGTTAGATGCGTTAATTTTCGCTCTAGAGTTTGTCAGTTATTGTAAAACTGAACTGTTCACATATTCTTGCATCGAACTCAATAGGCTATTGTAACATCGGTGTGTTTTGTCTTGCATTGGTGCAATTTAATAACATTGTGTTACAATGGAGGCAATGTAACTATTTGCAAAGTTTTTATTACCACGTTTCGTAATGTAACGTGAATAAGGCCCGCCGGCGGGAAGATCCAGATGTGGCAGCAGGTGCACATCGGAAAAGAGTTTACCTACTTCAAGAAAAATAAAGTTGTATTTTGTTTTAATTTGTCTGTAGGCCTACTTCTATAGGCCTGCCACAATTTACGAATTTTGTAAAGATTCAATGTTCAGTATGCAGTCAGTGAAAAAAACAGGACATTGGGCATTCTGGACACAAGTTGCTTTATCGACAGTTGACTGGAGTCTGTGACCCCCGGGACAAAGAGTGCTGTCGCGGGCAGCAACGAACCCCCGACTCTGTCTAGTAAACACTGTATGTGTGTTTACTATCCTTCACTGTTCGTATCATATTTGCATCGTTAATATTAAATATCGTACTGTAATTCACATATTCTCTTTTATTCTCCTCTATCTGCTCTTCTGGGTGCTAGGAGGCAGAAGCAGTATGGACTCCTCTCCCCCTGGACCAGAGGAATCTGCAGAAGTAGCTTTGTGAAGATGTACTGGATGGAGGGAGAAGTTTCAGTACCTCACCGGGACAGATGACGCCAAACATCACATGGACTTTGATCACAACATAGGGTGTTGTTCACCCACAGAATTTTTAAAACAACTGTCCGACGAATGTCCATACACATGGGCATTTAAGTAAATGTCAGTAAAGTACATTTTGACGTACATTTGAGTACTGTTTTCGTTCTCTGTTTTAAAACCTTGAGGGGTAATACCGGTCATTTGACAGGACCAACCGGACTCCTCCGAAGGTGGCTTAAGATGAAGATGATGTCATCCCGAGCAAAATGTAACCAGCCATCTCGGATAACGTCCGGTGTCTACTTTAACCTCTGAACCTCTGAAGTGTTTCAAGCCAGTGTCATTTTTAACCCTCTCCCCCCCTCAACACCATATAAGGGCCGAGGGGCCCAGGGCTGGACAGTCGACCAACATGCCCAGGCCCAGGGCTCTGCTTGGGCCCCTGCCCCAGGGTGCCAGCGGTGGTCCTCAGCTGTCCTTGGACTCAGAGGACGCCCACGTCCCTCACGGGCACGAGAAGGAGTCTGGCACGGCTAGCTTGTCCCCGTTAAGCGGCTACATCCAGAACGAGCACCAGCAGGCCGGGCTCTTCTCCCTGGGGCCCCCGTTCGAGGACCCCCAGAAGAAGAGGAGGAAGAAGTGTGGAGCTTGTGGCCCCTGCCTACGCAAGGAGAACTGCGGGACATGCGGGAACTGTCTGAACCGCCAGACGGGGAAGCAGATCTGTAAGATGCGCAAGTGCGACCAGCTGAAAAAACGGAAAGGCGACTCAGAGGTGAGTGAGTAATGACGGTTAAATGTCTGAAAGGGGTATTTGAATATTTGTTTTAGCACATTTCTTGTGCTAAACAGTGTGTGTGTGTGTGTGTGTGTGTGTCTTAGTACGATTTACTATTTCATTCACTTTTATCCAGGACTTACAGTGATACATGTCATTAAGGAGCAAGGGGTTAGCCATCTTGCTCAGGGATGCCTACAGGTAGACTGGACACATTGGGGGTTATTATTATGTTATTACTGACTATTGTTATTGTTGTGTACCATAGCACTGGAACGAGCACGTTCTTTCAGACTCTGTTGCGAGTCTTCCTGCTACTGTCTGGATCCACCCATGGCATTCCTCGGCTGTCCAGACATGCTTTTCCTGGCTGCGTTGAACACAGATGCTACTCACTCGGTCTGGTCAGCTGGTTTGCATTCTTAGTTCGTCGGACCACCTCATATGCGAACGGTAAAAAAATTGATCAATAAATGCGTGCGGGTTGGAACGGTGCTCACAATTGATGTCATGCACAAAGCGCCACTGAAATAGTCTGTATTTAAAAGAATAAGAAGCCATAGTTTCCTTGTTATGCAGTCACTATAGCAACTCCAAGTCCCTCACCTGATGTTCAGTACACCCATTCGCACACCGACATTGGTTTCAACCATGCAAGGTGCGTGGTGCATTATACTGCAACGTATCCTCAAGCCAAATATTAAGCCAGGACGAGCAGAGGGATAGGACCGGCTGCAACCCTCCTCTTTCCAGACCAGCGCCTCTCCCCCATGAACTACTACAGACCACAGGATGCAATATATCTCTTCAAACATCACACCTTCCTGGTCCGATTCTCACACAATCTCATGTATTTCTTGTGATGTACACCGGATACCAGCACACCAGAACCATTTCTGCATTCATCTTTAACATCCCTAAACAAATACAGTACCCTTCTTAGTAAAATGAGTAAGAACAGTGGTTCTAAAGCATTTGTTCTCCACCTCTATTTAACCGGCGTTTATCAGTCAGGGGAGGATTGTTGTAAAGTGGCTGGAGGGCCAGACGATGTCCTCTGGGCCCAGACACTGTAAACCTGGTTAAAGATATAACAGCTACCTCTTAGTGTTTAACACAACATGCCCAACTCATGGCCTTGTGTGAGCCTGTGGGAGTTTGTGTGCGTGTGCGCTTGTGTGCGTACTACGTGTGTTAGTGCAGCTAAAAGCGTCTGGGGCATGAAATGGCCTATCCTCCTGTGCTAGCAATGGTTATTGAAGTGAAACATCATTTTAGGCTGTCATTGTCATTGTCATTCTTCATTCAACCCGACGGAAAAATGTGGTTTTATGATGATGTGTCACATATTATTCCTTTTACTGTGCCTTGTGGCTACCTCACATGTGTCCCAACACTGGCACAATTTATACAGCAGGTAGATTATTAATAACCTCAGTTATTAAGTAAATCAGTGCGGATTCTTCTTCTGTGGTGTTTGCTGCTGCTGCAGCAGTTGTGCAAACACGTGCCTAGTCCCTGGGTTGCTTGTTTGTGTCTCCAACATCTGCAGTGGAGGGAGTTTCTCCAGCTTCCTAGGCTCGCCCCTTTGACCTTTGACACCAGGGTGGGGGGTTGACCTTAGAACCAAGGAGCTCTTGGGAGGAAGGCTGCAGTGTGTGTGTGTGTGTGTGTGGGGGAAGGGCTGCAGAGTATAGAAGGCAGTAAAATGGTGTGCAGTATTGAGAGGAGAACTTCTAACAACCAGCCACAGAGGCTTGTATAACCTCCATCACTGTTAGGACTTCTCCCTGCAGTTGAAAAAATAACATTTTATGAGGTTCGTCATTACCAATGTGTGAGAATAGGTTCAAATAGTTTTTGTTTGTTTTTCAGCAGGTTGGTCACATTCCTCCCACTAATGCTGTCGACAGACTACACGATTTTTTTAATCTTATATGATTTTAAAATCGTGAGAGACCACACATATAACATGTAATAATAAATCGTAACAAGTTTGTTCCTGTGTGGAGTGCAACGATTTGGAACGCTCCGGCCAAAACGGCACACCACACACTACCCGACTCATTCATGAACAACCCCGATTCCAGACTCTAAAAACTGTGGTTTAACCTGTGTGCCTTGATTCCCCTTGACAGGTGTGCAGCCTCACCCAGCCCCAGAGCCTAATCAGCCTGACTCTGGCCAGGTGAGGCTGCTTAAACCAGCCACCAACCACACACAGTCCACACTCACACTCCAGGATTTGATCGGGGCCGTGCCAATTTGAAGTCGTAAATATTAAACATGTTTGATATTATCGGGGCTGCCCCGACGAGCTTTCCAGTAGATCGGCAGGCTTCAGACTGAATCTGTAAACAGACACACTACGAGATCGTCTGTACAGAACGTCAGTCCTGACCAGTCCCCAGCCAAGTTTTTCCCCGTGATTGTCCGGAGGTCCTGTAGTGTGTACGCAGCATCACTCAGAAAAGACATCACTCAGAAAGGACATCCAGGTTTTTGGTAACACCATGGGACAAATTTAATACAAAACAGGTGTAAACCCCCACAAAATGGCCAGCTTGTTGTGTCCAATAGCACTGGCTTGTCTAGGTAAAAAACTAAATTAAGACTGGACCTTGAAAATACTTTCCAGTTCATAATAACATTTATTTAATGGTCAAATTGACCTGATTAGTTAAATATCAGCCCATATCGTGGTGGTAGTCTAGTGGGTAAGGAACAGTGCTTCCAGACGGAGCACCGGAGAGTCATGGGTTCGATCCCCGGGTCTGCCACCATTGTACCCCTGAGCAAGGTACTTAACCCTGAGTTGTTCCAGGGGAATGTCCCTGAAATAGGTAAGTACTTGTGAGTCGCTTTGGATAAAAGCGTCAGCTAAATGTAAATGTACTCCAACCTAAATGACAGAATAGGTAGTTTGTTTCATTCTGCCCCAGAATGACCCATATGAGCATTTGCTGCGCCTAGTCACCCTCCGGTAAGCCGACGTGTTTTTGTGGGGCAACCTGGAAGTTATGTTCGCCATTGCTTCGCCAAAAAGGCCATTCCAAAGGTTCATTTTATATACACATTTTGTTTAACAAGATAATCATGACAAATTAATACAGCGTTTAAAAGATTTTCGAAAGACTACTCAAATTATCAACATGGGGGTCATAGCCCTACAGGAAGTGATGCAATTAGCAGGTGATCTAGGACACTTGGCAGCGAGCTAGAGACCTGGTGTCTCTTTCATATGAAAGAGGGCCTCAAGGACATACAAGATTGCAAATTTGGTGGCTCTGGCCCTACAGGAAGTGATGCAATCCCTCACTGAGAGGTCATCAGAAGATAACACACCATTTATGGTCACCTAGAATGATGGGTCAAGGTTTGGTGTGGGGTTCCCAGTTGGGCTCTGGAACAATGTTCTACCACCCTGTGTCTCAGGGTGGTTCCTATCTCCAAAATGGCCTTTTACACCACATTCTGATGACTAGGTCACGTGTGAACACGTCTGACATGCTCTGTCACAAAACCAGCCTGTTTGGGCTAACTTTTTGTCTGCAAGAGCCAGACCCCAGGTCTCTAGCTTACTCATTTTAAGTAATTTTAGGCCCCCGTAAAAATAGTTTTTTAATCTTCTGATGACCTCCCAACGACCATTTGCATCACTTCCTGTAGGGCTACAACCCCCATCGTTTTAGTAAGCCTAGTCTTTTGAAAATCTTTTAAACGCGGTATTAATTAGTCATGATTATCTTGTTAAACAAAATGTATGTATAAAATATACCTTTGGAAAGGACTTTCTGGCAAAGCAATGGCGAACATAACTTCCGAGTTGCCCCACAAAAACACGTCAGGCGCATAACCCTAACCCTAACCCTACCACAGCAGTGTGTCTGGCGGAAATCCAAAGAAGAAGAAGAAATACGTTATTCCTGGGGCAGTCTAAAATATACTGTTTTATTGAAAGAACATCATCCAACAGTTACATAAAATAACATAACCTAGATGTTAGGGAGAAAGACATGTGATCCAATGATGTCATGTTGGGGACACAATGTTAGGGTTAGAGTAAGGGTAAGGGTTAGAGTAAAAGTAACGGTTAGAGTAAGAGTAAGGGTTAGGGTTAGTGTTAGAGTAAGGGTAAGGGTTAGAGTAAGGGTTAGGGTTAGAGTAAGGGTAAGGGTTAGGGTAAGGGTTAGAGTAAGGGTAAGGGTAAGGGTTAGAGTTAGGGTTAGAGTTAGAGTAAGGGTAAGGGTTAGAGTTAGAGTAAGGGTAAGGGTTAGGGTTAGGAAGTTAGAGTAAGGGTGAGGGTTAGGGTTAGAGTTAGAGTAAGGGTAAGGGTATGGGTAAGGGTTAGAGTTAGAGTTAGGGTTAGAGTTAGAGTAAGGGTTAGGGTTAGAGTTAGGGTTAGGGTTAGGGTTAGAGTTAGGGTTAGGGTTAGAGTTAGGGTAAGGGTTAGAGTAAGGGTAAGGGTTAGAGTTAGAGTAAGGGTAAGGGTTAGGGTTAGAGTAAGGGTAATGGTTAGAGTTAGAGTAAGGGTAAGGGTTAGGGTTAGACAGAGACGAGTCTAGACAGACAAGGACAAACAGTTATTCAAATGGCCCAGTTTATTAGCATCAGCCAGTAACCACCAGTAGACGTTGACTTGTTAAACACAACTTGTTTAAGGTTGTTTATTTAAGCAAATACCAAATGTAGCATATACCAAAACTAGTTGGCTACTTTGTTCTTCTTTGTTCCGTACTGTTCTTTAGATCTCCTAGCTTTTTGGCTCATATTTAAACCGTGAACCTATTTAACATAGTAGGCTAGTAAAATACGATTCGGTACTGTAGCAAGGTGTCTATGTGTGTGTGCATAAGTTTACCAGTAAGTACTAGTATATCATTTTGAATGCCATGGCGATGGCAGCTAGTCAGTATTTTGATAACAGTGTTCTAAATAGACGTGACCAATAGAAGGTTGTCTCCTATAAACACACCCTGTGTGAATGTGAGTGTGTTACGTCCAGCCTGTTCATCTATAAAGTCCTCCCCCCCCCCCCCCCACTCCTCCATCTTCCCCCCCCCCCACCCCCCATGCCCTCTCAACCCTGTGTGGAGGCAGCAGCTGAGACCCTATCGCCTAGCAACCCCGTAGTCTCTCTTTGCATGCGACCAATAGATCCATGTACTCATGCAAATATGCATAAGGAGTGTGTGTGTGTGTGTGTGTGTGTGTGTGTGTGTGTGTGTGTGTGTGTGTGTGTGTGTGTGTGTGTGTGTGTGTGTGTGTGTGTGTGTGTGTGTGGGGGGGGGGGGGGGGTGGTGGGGGGGGGGGGGGGTGTGTGG
>OOFB01007819.1:10463-31929 GCA_900323305.1 Trachyrincus murrayi | reverse complement strand
GAGCGGGTGGGGGTGGTGGGGGGGGGGGGGGGGGGGGGCGCTGTGAATGTTATATATGCATATCTGCATATCCACATGATAAATCATCACCAAACTTGACACATATGCCCTAAATAACATCGGCAACCCATATCTACAATTGGCCTATTATACAAAAACACTTGGCGGTCGATCTACAAACTAGTACATTTGGAGGAGTCCCTTTGTTGATGTTGCTCAAAAAAAGTTTCTGGCGAAATATTCTCAGAGGGGTTTGAGTTTCAAAATGTCGTCTGCCTTAGAAATCCATTGCATTTATTTACTATGCCTTTGCAACCAATCTTCACCACATTGGGTACACATCTTCTACAGGGGATACTGGTATCTTAAATATGACCATATATAACCCAGTGGCCTTATTTGGGTTCAAATATATTTTTTCTGATCTACCTACTTTATAATACTTGTATGTAACCTAACATTAGCCAATCACAAACTCTTTCAGATGTAGTCCCACCCTCCAATAGTATTCTAGCTGATCACACACACACACACACACACACACACACACACACACACACACACACACACACACACACACACACACACACACACACACCTGTAAGGTCTCTCAACAACAAACACTCAAACACAACAAGCACATGCTGAAATAACTTCTAGCTATTGAAGAGTGAGGTAAGGTAATATTCTAAATTAAAATGCTATTGTTATGTAATGACATGTTTTAACCACATATGATTATGATAGCATAATTAATACTCAAGCAGTATTCAGAATAAAGTCATTTATTTTGTTTAAGTGTAGTGATTTTTAGTTTGAATATTCTGTACTGCCAGTACTTCTAGTCTTTTTTTGAGTTGCCTCATTCATGGGAATTCAAGAAACTATGTTCTTCTTTCCCACATTGGTTGGTAAGTACTTCTACGTTTATTCTTTTGTCTTTTTATTCCGTTCAATTTTACTATGCATGTATTCATAAATATCCGGAAATAAAGGCACAAGCATGTCTCTTCCTGGCTCATTGGTAAATATGAGTTTGGCCGTTTCTCCGTTAAAACTCACACCAGCTCAACAAAGTGGGAATAGTACTATTGTATCTGATGGCCTTTTTGTTGCATTGACTGGCGTCTGATCCATTCATTCATAGTGTTCCTTAAACACTATTATCATCAAATCTAGAGATGGTGTACTTGCAGACCTTCATTGAATATGTATACAGCCCTTTTTAATCACAGTTCCCTGCGTTCACACATTGCGTTTAGGGTGTATGCCTGCATTTTGTTTGTCATTTTAGTGGTAGTGAGCTTGCAGTAAACAGCAAACAATGCTGGACTAAACCAGAATGCTGACCACATCCAGAAACTCTTCTTGCAAATATCAGCCCTCCCTTCTTGCAGATGCATTACAGCTTAGCATGTGTGTGTGTGTGTGTGTGTGTGTGTGTGTGTGTGTGTGTGTTCTAGCTCACCACTCCCAATACGGAGAAGAAGATGACACCCGCCAGACAGGCGTAGGCCGTGTAGGCACTGGCGTTGATGTCGGGGTGTCTCTTCTGGTAGAGCTTCAGCACGCACAGGCCCGCGATCATGTACATGAAGGAGGTGTCTACAGGGAGAGAGGAATTATGCAGATTTAAACCTGCACTGTGTAACTTTTCTACTGCAGCTATTTTACTCCATCAGAAATATCAGAACTAGAATGTTTCTCGAGAATAAAACGCGCCCATCCACGAATCATCCATTTTTCTCTATAAAATCGTTTTATTGTGGTCCATTTCCCCCCCCCCCCCTATAGCTGTAACTGTAGCTACAATTCAAGCCACTAGAGGTCACTAATAGGACAACTTAAATAGTGCAGGTTTCATTGTTTTATTAAGTGGAGTTTATTAAATTGGAATAGAAATTGCCTGGTCTTAGGTCATTATGAATGAGAGACTCTACGCTGTGGAAGTAACATCCATGTCGTCAAGTCACCCATGAGTTTCTGGAGAGAGCAATTCAAAAGGACTAGTGAGCTCTATGCTTTCCGTCATGTTGAAAACTGAACAAATCAAAATGTGCTGCGTAATGGAAATATTAACATTATGTGTTATAATATTAATGTAGTAGTTAATCCTTTTAAAAAGTATCGCTTTTAGACTCATAAAAGTCTCTGAGTGAAATGCTTGTGTGCAACAGCGGCCAAATGGATGTGAACTATACGATGTGTTCCCAGTAGATAACCACATGGATAACCGCTAGTTACTTATATACTTACATCATGTTGACTGGTGACAACAGTCACAGTCAATAGTTAATAGACAACAGACTAATAGATAATAGACAACAGACTTATAGGGAACGACTGCCACCTGTGTCAAAAATCTTTACCTAACCAACTGTACAACTACCCTCCGAATCTTTAGTTCGGAGAGAGAGAGACTTTTGTCGCTGAGCACCTACTAAGACTCTTGACCGCTGACAACACAGCGATACCATGTGATATCAACGGCGTTATACTATTGGCTCACAAGCCTTGGTAGAAGCGGGGAACCAAACGTTAGAAGCGGGAGCCAAACGAGATAAACAAAACATGAATTTTGGACCCGTCCTTTTTTTAAAATTATTAATTCACATCTAATTCTCATCTTTTTTTTTTTTGGAAAACCGATACTTTTATTCCGCACCTTTCTCAAAGCTCTGTGGTTGTATTATTATTATTCGTCTACATAAAAATGTTTAACAAAAGGCAACCCAAGTCTGTTGTCTTTATTTAAGCTGACAATGTGCAGCCTAATGTGGTGGATAGACCAGAGATCTAGACCGGAGCCACCTGTCAATCATTGCAGACACGCCCCCAAAACAAACCCACCTTTCCAAGTCGACTGCATTACAGGAAGCGAAAGCAGTGAAAGATATACACATATATGTTTAGTCTTAGGATAATGGGAAGGTTAAAGTCCTTCCCAGATAAGCTCAGACTTTGAGCGGTGATGATGAGGGTATGATGACGTCGTGCCAGGTGATCCTAGCGGGTGGCTGCGATGTCTGTCACCTGCTACCATCACATAAACACTAAACTCTCCTTCGACGACACGCCGGGAAGCAGAGCGGAGGGAGACGACGGCACGAATCGTTTTAAATGGTCGTAGTAAACCTACCAAACTGGAAGTTGGTGTAGTTGGGGCAGACGTGGTAGCAGGCGCTGAGGAGCCCCTCCATCATCAGGGCGGTGCCCATGGCGTAGAACAGACCAAAGTGCTTCGGGATGCCACACTCCTGAATAGAGGAGTCCACGAGAGTCAACAGCATACAGAGATACAGTATACAAGACCTCCAGTACTCTAGATGCTGAACTCCCTTCTATGTGTGTGTGTGTGTGTGTGTGTGTGTGTGTGTGTGTGTGTGTGTGTGTGTGTGTGTGTGTGTGTGAGAGCAGTCTTTGGCCTCACCAGCGCGTTGAGCTCGTTTCGGAACATTGCCCGGTTGTGGACGATGTCCCGCTTGAGGACGATGAGTAGGAAGAGGAGGCCGAGCAGCACGTAACCAAGGTTACTGAGGATGTTGTTGAACGCACTGGGTGGGTCGGTGGGGGAGGGGGGGAGACAAGGAGAGTCATGTCGCGGTTAGCATTGGGTGCACATGTGGACGCGAAAGACAATAACCCAGAACACACTACTGCTAACACACACACACACACACACCTCAGCGCTCCCAGGGGATGGGCACACAGGAAGTTATAGTAACAAATGTCCTGGTTTCCTGTTACGTTCACAACCTAAGCGAGAGAGAACGAGTGAAAGAGGGGGAGACAGAGAGAGAGAGTTATTGCCGTTACATTTCCGTGTGCGTAGCCATTCTATATTCTCTTTGGAGCACATATCCACAGAAGTGGGATTAAGCGGCAACGTACCGTCTGATAGGTGATGACCAGCTGGACGACAGGCAGGGCGTAGAACACTCCGATGGTGGCAATGTTCCTAGAGGAGGTGGACATGTTTGTGACACAGCGGCCAAGGTCATCACTAAAGATTGACGTACTTCCGTCTGAATATAAACGCTGCAGAAAAAAAAGTGTCCTGTGATTGTCCATGTGCGATGAGCAAAAGAGCTTCAGCATTTCACGAGACACCGATCTATCCTGTTTATTTATTGTTATCCATCAACCGGCGGCCTTGTTTATCGCTGGTTGTCGTGGTGCTGTGAAAGCTCAATTATCCAAACTACTCTGATGTCCTTGCTGGAGAAAAATGTGGGTGCAACGCAGGAAGGACTGACTGGGGCAGGCGGTTCAAGTACTATTTCCTATAATGTTTCTTTTATGCAATGTATGCAATGCAACTCCACATTCACTCCAATATAAATAATGAAAAGGGTAGAGCAGTGAATGAATGAAAAAACCCATCCATTCGTGATTCACTCGACTCAGGCATGGATGATTAAGGGGGTTTTGCTGTGGGGCCTTTGCGTCTTATGTATATTGGGAAATTAAGCCCCATAACGATACATAGCCGACAAAACAAGGATTGTTGCTGTTTTTTTCTCTTCACAGTTCACACTCTCATCTCGATCGTGTTCGATTCTCCCACCATTACCAGTTTTGAGAGAAACAGAGAAAAAGTGAATGTGAAGTCCTTCATTGAAAAGCAAATGGGTGATTTGATCACAAGCACTGAAGTAACCCCTGTTCTGTGTGGCGCTCGTATGACTCTCTGCTAAGCAAGGCTTCCTTACCAGAAGTAGATCTGATATTTCTTGCTGAGGACCCTCTTGTCTTTGCGGGACAGGTCCGACACATACAGGAACTTCTGTGAGACAGGTTAAGATGCCTCCGTCAAGACTAACCACCGGAAGAACCACGCTGTTCTCGGAGCAGCAGGCAGCAATCGATACGTGATATTCAAGACCAATTCCATCACAACCAAAAGATCAATAGCGGCGTGGCAACAAAGCCACGGGGGAAGCGGGCATACCTTGGTGCGTACGATGTTCTTGTCCGAGTCGATGTCGGCCAGCGTGTCGTAGTCGTCCTCCTCCACAGAGCTCAGAGACTCCTGCCGGCTCCGGCCGACACTGTCCAGGGAGCGCTCTGAGGTTACAGGAGCAGACAGGGAGCACATAGGCCTACAGTTACGGCACGCTGGAGTGGACTGTAGTACACGCGTAATGTATGTCACCAATCGGAGGTCAGATTAGAGCCCGTGGCAGGGCTGGAGAGGATTCGTTTATACTGCATGAAAATATCCCGTCTTTTGGAAATGACAGCCGCAATTAGCTTTGCTCATTGATCGATGCATGATTTAGAGTCATGATTATGTTGGGAGTTCATTTTGATGCGATGAGACATGTTTGGAATTACATCCATGATGGAAATTGCTCTAGAATATCATTGGCATGGTGCAGATTAAGGAGGTGCATGGATTGGACTGATTAAGGGGGCCATTTTAAAGGCAGTGAGTGGGTCACCCATGTGGATGGTTATTTGGTGAAGGTGATTGAGGATGGTTCGACGTTTAAAAGGCTCCCGTCCTGAAGAACAAACAAAATATAAACAGATAACCAATGAGGGGCAAGCAGGTGAAGAGAAACCTGACACCGTGGAATGACAGCGTGGGGCCAGGAACACAGTTGGTGTGTGAGTGTGATATTACATTACGTCCTGATTTAAAACGTAGAGAATGAAAACGCCAGTTGTTTAGATATCTCAAGAAGAGATTAAGAATAACATTATAAACATGTATACAATCCAGTGCATCGATACCCATACTGGTTTAGTATGGGTATCGATGGTAACACCATGAAATTTAATTCAGGTCAGTAGATGATAAAGAATCATGACAAATACCTTGTCTGGAGAAAAATGCTTAATGACTCCAAACTAGCATTTCAAACAAAATAATGAATCATACATACTCAAAATACTCAAAATACACGGTTTAATTAGGACTCATGAGGGAATTTTGAGTTACCAGCAGTGAAAAGGTTACATCAGTGCAACCTAACCATTACAAAGTCATTATATTAAAATATTGCCCTACCTGGTTATAGTTACTCATAGTGGGATTATGAATACTCCTCATGAAATGTATCACAAACACATGAAACTATATGTATAATGCAACTATAGTACAGTGGCATCATAATAATCATTTTCGGCACTGGCTACATGCACATGAATGACCATGCAGCAAACATTAAAAACACTGTGGGTGGCAGCGTGTGCATATAGCATGTAGCGTGTTGCCTACCCATGTATCCGTAGTTGTTGTCTGTGGACGTGGCGCTGTCGGTCACAGCCTCCGAGCTCAGCGTACTGCCGTTGTCAGCTGGTAGAGGACAATGTAATTCAGTGGTTAGTATGTGTGTGTGTGTGTGTGTGTGTGTGTATGTGTGTGTGTGTGTGTACAACTGGTCTGATGGTAGGTGAAAATGTGAATGTGCGCATAATCTGCATATGTATTATTATTCATCTGAATCTGTGGTTTTGTGACACAAAAAGTTAACTTTTGGAAAACCCTGAACCCCCCCCCCTGCCATCACCTTAAGCATGTCTTGGTCGTATTATATTGTATTCTATATTCCATGTCCCTTTCATTCACACGTTTGCTATTCAGTTCCTCCACCCAGCTAGCGTTTAGAACCCAGAAGGAACCAAAATGGCCGCTGGGTGAATAAGGCCCATTCCATCAGTCCACAATAGCACAGACAGTCACTACTCACCGAAGGAGCCGTACTCGTAGGGAGAGGCTAGAGTCTTTCCTGCAGGTGGAGGGTAGAAGAAGACACACGGGTGACCTCAAATACATAATATACAATACAAAACTGTTCTGGCACTGACATGCTTATGGACGTGTCACAGCAGTTAGTGTACATTAAATCAAGTTAATGAAATCAAAAAGGCGTGGGGCGGAGGGTTGACTCAGCATGTGAACGGAAAACGTGCCAGGATGCAATACAAAGACAAACCTATAACGTTGTGGTATTTAAAGTTATGGACAAAGGTGAGTATATTAGCTTACATATTATGTTGTAGAAGTTCTCATTCAACTGCTGTTGGTAACGTTTTCATACAAAACATGTGCGCAGATGAATCAGATCAAAACAAGTCGTCTTGTCAGTATGCGCACTGCGCTGGAGCTATTCCAGTGAACAGCATGCTGTGAAAGGCTGGTGTCTGATCACTTTGTGATATTAAAATACATTCTGAAAGAGTGACGGCAGGGGTGGCTTTTGATGGGCCTGCAGGACCACTCCACATGCATGCTTAAAGAGCCTGTAGGAAGAACGTGGACTGCTAAGCGAGGTGTATGTGTATATGTATGTGTGTGTGTGTGTGTGTGTGTGTGTGTGTGTGTGTGTGTGTGTGTGCAGATGGAAAAAAGAAATAATAGTAAGCCCACGATGAGTCCTCTTAACTACGTTATTATGCTGTCTCCAGTCTTACCAAGTAGAGAGGCTGCACCCCAGTAATGGCATGAGGCAGAGAGGGGGGAAAGAGAAGTGTTCAGCAGGGATAGGCAACCACAGACCAAGAGGACACTAGAGGTTGCTATGCTAAGCAACATTGGTTTCTTTTTTCAAAACATTAAATTTGATGTGCTCAGAACATGTTTATGCATATAGGTACCTATTATTGTTCATATTCTGCTTTCATTGCATCAACACGGAATTAATAGTCATATCGTGATATGACTCAATATCAATAATAATCATTAGAAGGTATCCTCTAACAATCTGCTAAATAAGGCTCAAAATACTATACTTTTTAAAATACATATTATAAATATGGAGGTTTTAGTCCGCTACCAGACCCGATTCCGTCATTGTATTTTGAGTTCATAAGCAGATCCCTAAATCTATATACATACTGTAAAATCCCTATGACTATTATGATTATATGACCTTCCATAAGACAAACAACAGCGTATATATATTTGATACGTCCTCTACAGGAGCTGTAGTGGGGTGGAGCTTGTGTGGCTACTAGGGATGGCCATGAGTACTCGCTTTAGATGTCAGTGTTTGTCCAACTTATAGAGTAGTCGCTTTTCTTTTGCTTTGTAAAAAAAGAAATATATATATATGATAAATATAAACTTAAATTTACTCTGTTCTATATTAAAAGTTTACATGTTTTGGAGTGGCTAGTGGCTACGCCGGTCCTACCTGTCTCTGCAGGCGACATGTCGGGAGGATTCACAAGCAGCTCTCTCTTCTTGTTCGATCTGGACACAAGCATGACGGACAATGAGGTATCAATTAACCTTGTATTACGTAATAGGTATTATCTAGGTTGGTGGCTGGTTTAAGCAGCCTCACCTGGCCCGAGTCAGACAGATTAGACTCTGGCTGGGTGAGGCTGCACACCTGTGGTGCATTGAGTAATCAAGGCCCACATGTTAAACCAGCCACCACCACACACACTCAGGAGGAGCCCTGACATGTCAGCATTCACCACCTGCTGTGCCTGCAAAACATTCTCAACCCTGCAATAAACCCGTTTACTCAACACCTGAGCAGTACGACTCACTAGACGAAGGATGCTACTGTACATGGGACTGACTGACTGACCGACTGACCGGTTTGAGAGAGAGAAGCGTACCTCCTGTTGTCCAGACAGGCCACCAGGAATGTCAGCAGGTAGAAGGAGAGGAAGATGCCCAGGCAGAAGAGCATGCCCTTCACGTACACCTCCGCTGTATACAACACAGTGTGTTCGTTCACATAGTTCATCTGAATAATGCTCATCTGTTAACTGTTAACTATTAACGATTTGGCTGCATGAGAATACTTGTCAAGTTCAAGTCAAGTTGTTGTTTTTTCCTCAGTAAAGAAATCTTGATAACTGCTAATTCTCTTTCTTCCTAATTAATTCCTCGGGTGGAGAAAGAGGACAAATTATATTGAATGGAATGATTATGAATCAATTGTCGCAATATTTGCCCTGGGATCCTTCGGCTCTCTCTTGCATTAGGTAAGCTAGTCACGGGCCGCACAGCAACACAATATCACTCGGCCTCAACTCTATTTCACTAAGTATCAAGCCCTACCAAGCGCATATACCTATGATAGCCGCTAACAATCATATCACAAAATGGCTGCTGTCCTTGAGTCAAAAATAATAAAACAGGTATGTCTATGTAGTTATATAAAAAAAAGTGTTCAGATAGTGTGCGGATTTCAAGTTTAGCCGCCGAGAGGGCTTTTCCTTCCTCGGGAGTGTGTACTACCGTTGTGTGTACTACCGTTGTGTGTACTTCATTTTAAGGTGCTTCCGACTTACAGCTGATGGCGGGGGAGACCACCACGTCCAGCACCTTGCTGCGGTTGCCCGCGTCGATGAGCTCGTCGGGCCGCAGGGGGTAGAAGCGCAGCGGACCCCCGCACGCCTCGTCCTCCGTCTTCACCACCACCACCACGTAGAAACTGTTGCTAGGGAAGTCCTTCCTCTGGAGGCGGGCCGGGGGAGAGGGTGGGAAAGCATACAGGGAAGCACGTTCAGCATACAGGCCTCGTCTAGTTGAGGGGGATTTAGAGGAACTTTTGAGGATGTCACAAGAACAGAATGTTTGGTAGTCGCTACCAATAGCAATGAAAATTGCTATTTTGGGTTAGCTTAATTTTTATTGTAGCAAACAGCCTATCATGTTTTACAAACTGTAACATTATTTTGTCAAATTGACAGATGTCTGATGACAGTTGTTGTTACATCTCTATTGGGTTTCAGCACAGAGTGTGTGTGTGTGTGTGTGTGTGTGTGTGTGTGTGTGTGTCTGTGTCTGTGTGTGTGGTGGCTATGTTATGATACCTGCACAGTGATGGCCCCTTTTTTGGTCATGGTTTGGTACATCCCGATGAAGGCCACGTTGTTGTCCAGATCATACACAGGACACTGAGGCGGAAGGGACAGACGTGAGGTGGACAGCGAGACAGAACCAAAGAGAGGGATTGAATTGGAGGAAATGCAGAGAAGCAAAAGACCCAAAAAGAAAAGTGAAGCAACAAAAGAGAATAAAAATTTAAGAAACTCCACAGTGAAGCTTCACTTAACCTCGGTCGTTAACTACACATCCTTGTCCTTTATGGCCAGAGTGCACGCTGCTATAGTCACAGGCATTGTGTCATAGGGGTTGGTGGCGGGCTCATACCTGGATGTCCTGGATGGACATGACTGAGCAGGGGAAGGTCATCTCAGAGTTGACCTTGACGATCACCGTGTCCACCCCATCTGGGAAGTTGTACTTGAAGTACTAAGGGGAGAGGAAATGCACAGATGGGGGAGCAAGAACAGGGAGGACATTGCTCTTGTGGCTAGAGACCACAGTGACAGCTACTCGGAAGTCAAAAACAACGCTGCTGCATAGTCTGGTCGCTTTTCCTTTCTTGTCTTTATATACATTTGTGTGTATAAATATATACATTGTATATTCCTCTTGGCTATTCTTAAGTTGCTTTAGAACTGAAAGCAGTGGCCAGAGAGGTGGCCACTTGACATGGGGGAGGGAGGTAGTTTGTCATGATGAAAACATTCATGAAATGAGGAACCTGAGTGTCAAAGGAGAAACCACACAACCCCCCCCCCCCACCTTCTTCTTTTCTCTGTGCATGCACACCAATACAGATACTAGACATATGCACACATGCACACACACACGGCTGTTGTGTGATAAAGGCGGTTACCTGCGGCTGTGATGGCGAGGCAGTGAAGCTAAACTTCTTGTCCGTCCTGTGAATCAAAAGACAAACACAAACAGCAGCCACACCAGACTGCGATCACTCGCCATACCAAGATGTCCCGACAACCACATGCTGACAGTTAACAATGTGATCACATGGTTGAATCTTGAGTATACATCAATGACCATATATCACAAATATTTCATATATATAGAGTATATATATCGATTACCATTGTGATGGCCACATCGGGCAGCCAAGGCAGACAACACTGGTTGTTGCGTTGCCCTTTCGTTTAGTTTGTGTTATGATTTAGGCTTTCCACCCACACTACTTTTCCATTCAACCATGCACACACCACTGATACTACAGACCCTCACATCTCATGCATTATTCCATCTTAAATCAATGGTAAACTGAAGTTAAGTCATGTGTGGTGAACCGCCCAACCTATGAGCCGGGTTGTGACAGCATAAAAATATATTTTGATTTGTGTGTGTGTGTCCACTCACTGCAGGGTGAAGCGGTCCACGCGGCTGACCCTGAGCTGGTAGTGTGTGCCCAGGCTGGACAGAGTGGACACGTCTACAAAGAAGTACTGCGTCTCCGAGGCAGCCCGGGTGGGGGGCTGGCACAACGTCCGGCCCACGTGGGAGTATGGGTACTTCCTCTGGTACCTGACCAGGTGGGTGGCACAAAGCACGCGTGAGAGAAAATCACATGACGATTCAGTGAGCCGAACGTGTTTCTACATTTGGCTAGAGGAAACGAGTTTGGCCTACCATGTTTCCACCTCCACTCATTTCATGCAAATGATCTTGCCCTGTGTGCCCCGGTTCCACAAGAACGTTTTAATCAAATGAGCTGTGGTGAGTGTTGCTAAGCAACAGGAGCCAGTGAGCGCTACAACGGCCAAGAGTCAGGGGAGAGGACACAGGTTTTCACCAGGTGTAACATTGTAGAAGTTGTCAGTGCAGGTTTATAACAGCTATAGCCAAAATGCACTTGCGCATTAAAAAACACTGAACTCATAGGTGAATATAGCCGAATTATATAAAACAAGAGACAAGGGAAACAAGGAGGGAGACAATGACAGAGGCCAATGCTTCGATTACTCCTTGAAACGACTATTAGATCATCTTCTTGTGCCGGTAGTCACCCAGAGACATCCCGCAGTTCTCTCGAATTAGGAGAATATCCGTATTTATTTTTAAATTTTTTAATCTTCCGCTTGTATCTATGTGGCTGGTTAACTGGTTGTCTGTAATAGTTTGATATGAATACAGAATATTTTTTGATGTATACACTATAGCCTACTGTATGTCAATGGATTTTTGTGTATATATATATATATAGGCTAAAAACGGATTTTCTGTCTGCTTCTTATTTTGTGATTCACATCCTTAAAAATGCACTAGAATGCAGGAAATGAAGTCTATGAAACTGAAAATCGCCCTATTTCTGAGGGCTCAAGGTAGGCAAGTATGGCCTAAATTAATCAAACAGCAGCAGAACGTCTATTTAATGTTAATGACGTGTTTACATACACATTACACAGATGCACAACACAAAGTGGTTAAACCTCATTTGTTTGTAATGAATGGTCTCGCAAATATCCCTGTCCAAACGCTTCATGTGAACACACCGGTATAATGATGATGAGTCATGTGAGACACAAGGTCCTGCTGAGTGTATTTACAGGAAACTAGCAGACTAGACTCACAGAGAAATGATGTAGAGAAAGTCCAGAGTCCACTATGTGGACATGCCACCTGACGTGACAATGCTCTATACTCCTGTGTTACACAACCGTAGCATCTGGAAACTATTGACCTATTATGAAACAGCCTAATCATCTTGAATATTTGACAATCCAAATTGTATTACAGACGGAAGAGGTTAAACGGTGTCTTTGTGTCAGACAGTATATGGTAATAGACTTAAAGTCCCTGGTTACCCAAATCCAAACGGGGATATTTGTCCATAAATTCAACGTTGATGTTGTTATTAGTCATCAATAAAGATTTTATTTTTTACTATGATTAAATGCTGTTTAAAAATGCCTATATTGTCTCATCAGAGATTTCTCCACTTATCTTCACTAGTTTAGTCTATTTCCCATGCCCTGGTAGCCTACATTCATTATACATTTCACTAAAAAGCATCCACACATTTTGTCTTGTGAATAGGAGCAATGTTTCACAATGTTACACTCCAATGTGAAGGCAGGAAGTAGTTTAAATAAGGAATTAAAAACAGGCCATTCAGCAAGACACATGTATATGTGCTTGGATCTCATCATGTGACAACTGTATAAGTGGGTAAACAGAGTTAACAGTGGAAGACCAATCTCTGTGTTATTATCTTTATTGGCAAGTGTCACTATGTACTGATTACTAGTACACACTTAAGGTTTAGTCCAACACATTTATTTGACATAGTGGAGTGATATGAAGGCTATTGACAGAACACTGAGCAATGTGGAGAGTTTCAGCATTGCATGTGTCACAGATTGTGACACTCAATGTATGGTTCCTGTAATCAGATATCAGGCCACGGCACAATCGATTATCTAAATGAATCATCACTCAATTATAATTCAGTAATTATCCTATCACTAGACATGTATACAATGCAGTACACTATCATCTCCTGAAATATGAATTCATTATGGTCGTCTAGTAATGATCTTAAACCGTGAAGAATCCAAGTCATGCTCTAGTCTGCTGGTTAAAAAAGCTGAGAAACACGATAGTCCACATTTCCCAAAGAATGTCATTATGAAATAGAATCTTGACTCTAATACAATTTAATAAACCAATAAAATATGACAAGACTAAACTATCAAAATTCCTGCTGTCAATCTCACTTTTAAAATCCCACTGGGGGGTAACCACATGACCTGCATTGCTTTCTGCTGCTCACAGTAGTGTATTGCAGAGAGTGGAGCTACTTACAGGCCTCTGAGGATGAGGGGGACCTGGAAAGACAACACAGCCTGCTTCTGTCGCACCACGAAAAGAAAGGGGCTCTCCAAGCCCACTGTCAGTACGTCTACAGACACACGCACACCCTCGGTCTGTGGTGGATAGACACAGACATCGAGAGAGAGAATGAAAAACAAAGTATAGGAGGTGAAACGGAAAGGCATTACACATTAACATGGCAAGGCATGTTAATGTTAATTAACATGATCATTACTATTCATGTGGATATTACGCCAACCAATACAAGAAGCAAATGTATAATATATTCTATCAATCACATACATACATGTGTTATATGTATTGGGATTTCAACTTACCTTATTCCTTGAGACAGTGTGATTGAAAGCATAGATAGTTTGATTGTCATTTGTAACCGTGTCGTTGTAAGTGACATCAAACTCTGCATCTCTCTGAACCACCGTTTTGGTTGTCCCTTCTGCCCCTGTGCTGGAGCCAAGTTGGCCGATGATGTATAAACAGAAGATCAGTCCAAACCCGGGTCGAGTCCAACAAGGCAGTGGGTCACGTCTCCCCTTGTGTCGAGACTTCCAGCAGCTCCTCAAAACCATCTTTTGATTTTTGGGTTGTTTTTCAATTCCCCTGTCATTCGACGATCGGCTATCTTCAAATATAACAATTCCAGCAATGGCAAAGCGGTGGAGAAAAGCAACTATTTGATCTCGAACCTGACTTAAGAGCCCATAAAACTACTCCCCAAAATGACAGTCTGAGCCTATTTTACCAGAGACAGCAGGTGCTGTTATGCTAGAAAGCTAGCTACCGTTAGCATCGTCGACCCTAGTTCAGACGCTCAGTAGAAAACACCACAATTTTAACGGCAATTATATTCCAGTGAGATGGCACGTATCGACCAAAAGGATGTCCAGCGTTTTACGAATCAATTCTATAAAAGTGGTGCGCGATCTCTAAATGTCACAATATCGAAATGACATGTCTGTGCCTTATATGCCTTGCACATCCAAGACGGTGAACAGGGTGAATGGGAGTCAGCAGCGCCACCCTGCACGCTCAAACAGTAAACAAACGAAACTAGCGCGACGTCATGACGTCACCCGGGGGCGCGGTATAGAGCTACTCTACATAGACAATTCATCAAAATGGGCCCTAGACCTAGACAGACACATTTGGGTTGTTCATGATATGCATTTTACGCTACATTACGCAATCTACATCCTTTTAATTACGGAGGACCTCGTTTTAAATCTCAAAACGTTTAATGCGGGAACTGAAGGGATGACGTGGGAACTGAAGGCATGACACGGTGACCATTATTATGTGTTACCGGGGCTGTTAAAACATTTGGACATCTTAAAGCCTTTGATATCAAATACCATTGCATACTTAAACATTATATTAGTATCTTGGACACGAAATTAGTAAACCGGGATACGGTGGCTGTATGCAAACTTCTCCATGTAGTGGCGCTGTCTACAATTACGTGAAAGGCATAGAATAGAATAGAATAAATTACTGTGAGATCGACCGCAAACTTTCTGAAACATTGGGATGTAACTAAATGTTTCCCATCGCAGGCAAATCGACAACCCAAAATTTGTAATTAGCTATTTTATTATTACTGGTAGTAGCCCACATTGCTGCCGCTATTGCTTCCTGTAGGGCTATACTGCATGAGGTGATTCATGCGTGATCTTATTTGACAATGTCGGCCTGTTAGTTTCTGAAAGTGCCGATGGAAAGCGCACGCACGAGCTTCCAAATTGGGCTGTAATATTATGTCTCTTTTACAAGTCTCTTTATAGATATAAATGTGGTTGGAAATAGCGCGTTGACCATGCATTTAAACCCACATTAACGGCCGTATGATAGTAACGCAGTTTGGAAGGAATTAACGAATGATAGGCACCGGTGATAATGCGCACTTCTGTGTTGCCAGGGCAACCACAATACTGCCCATTTTGTTTTCTACCAACTCCCCACGGTGTGGCGCACCGTTAGCAACCAGCTCAGGCTTGGTCTTCCCTTTACACTCCCGCGAAGTTTGAAAAAAAGAAAACTATAAAGAAGACATTTAAAACGGGTGATTCATTTGAAGCTATTTGGTCATACATAGTGTGTGTCATTGTGGCCCTTCTGTGAAACTGTGCGACAATGGATGTGTTTTTGAAAGGCCAAATGTTTTTTGAGACAACTTTTACAAGGCTATTATATTATAGGCTATTGGTCATATAAGTAGAAATGAACCTTTAGTGTCATGTGTGGCCAGTCAACAAAAGGTGTCTGTTTTGCATCAAGACAATTCTTGGATTATTACAGAAAGCTTGCTTTACTCAATCACCAAAGCTTTTTGTAATCGATGAGTAGGCTAGTTGATTGAGTTGGTGACCTCAGGTAGAAGCGCGCCTCTGTAGGCTTTTGTGCGGTGGAAATACGACATACGTTTCTGTCATTTGTTACGCTCATGGTTGTCATGGTTACAACCTAGAGAGGGCGCTGCGGAGGAGCATTCCACGTACAATGACGCAGGGCGGGGGCGTGCCCGCGATCAGCGCTGCGCAAGGCTGGTTGTTGTTCCCGCAGAGAGGCGAGAAGATGGCGGCCGTGTCAAGCGGAGGAGCAGTTGGGTCCGCCGCGGCCGGGATTACGCACTCTACCCGGCCGACCAACGCAAACATGGGCTCTCAGAACCGAGCACAGCCATCCTCCGGGATCAGCAACTCCAATCGAGCTACTCCGGCGGCAGGGTGCATCACCAATCCCGGTCACCCTTCGGCCACCAGGCCACCCCCAGCCCGAGTGGGCTACTACGAAATAGAGCGGACCATCGGCAAGGGAAATTTCGCGGTTGTTAAACTAGCCACACACATCATTACCAAAGCAAAGGTAAGACGGCTACCGTGCGACTATGGAAATGATCAATTTCAAGTTGTCACCGTTTTGTTTCCAACCTCTCAGCAGTTTTTTTAGTTGTCTGTTCAGAATGACGCTGGGCCTTCGGCTTTAAAAGAGACCCACAACGGGCGCTTTTGATGACACTGTTACTCAGTGCGGGGGTGTCAAGTCGAGACGGGGCATCATAACCAGCTATTCCATTCCACTATACATGTGGTAATAAGAGGGCTGTGTTACCATAACGGTCATCGAAATCAAAGATTAAAAACTACGAAGGCCTGCGGTTCATATGTGGCATAGCGCAGAGGACGGAGAGAAGGGTACTGACGGAAAAGAAAAAGAGGAGAGAGGGGTTTCTGATTGAGTAACGAAGCTAATGGAAGCTAGCGTAGCTTACTGGCTAATTAGCTGCCTAGCTAGCTGGTTTCATTTACATGTCACACTCGAGTGTGGAGTAAAACGCCATGTGTGAGTTGGAGGTGAGCACGCCGCGGGATAACTTAGGAATCAACTCAATAGCGCCAAAGCGAGTTAAAGTCATGCACGGAGGAGCCACCGCAGGACTGTCCAGGGGTTTACCCTGGGACAGGACAGGGGTCTACCCTGGGACAGGACAGGGGTCTACCCTGGGGATGCATGAACACAAGGGACGACTGGGAATAGGACACATGCAATGTTATTCCTGCAAATAGAAAACTGACATGGTTTAGTTGGGGAAATATGTTTTTCTTATCTGTATGTCCAGACATTGGTATCATTTTCTAATGTCTGCTGTGCCGAGGTAAATAGAAAGAAAATATATATATACATTATAGGCCTACAATTACATACTTAGTGTACGGCGAGCCACTCCAGTGTACACGTGTTTCATTCGTTGCTTGATGCTTAATGACAATATTGGTCATATTTTTTCCAGTAGATACTTTATCATGCAAAGCATACATAATTTGTTGGTGGTTGTCACTGTCTAATCTAGTTTTGCAACAACTAATTCAGCCATGATAACGGACGTTGTCATTTGTCAACTCTGGTTTAGACCAGTTGGATTTGGGATGTCTGTATTACACAATAGGGATAGCCAGCTTGAAATGTGTTTTTATTTACCCATAAAATTAAGTTATGTGCTATATGACTGTCTGGCAAAGTATGATTAGGAATCTTCTTTTACTGTCTGATGGGCCCTTACCAAGGCACCATGAGTTTGAAATCTGCACCACTGCTGGGATGTTTTTAAATACAAGCCTACTTGTTGTTTCAAGATCACTGCTGTGATATCATGCAGCATTACAAGAACAAGTCCTCTGTCTGATAACGTCTCGTTGTCACTGTGAAACTCACTTGTGATGGTTGTTGAGTTAAAAAAGGCATAATAAACAGGCGTACCTAGAGCCCGCAGACAAACTGCTCAACAAAACATTTCATTTTTTGTCCTCACAAAGACGTGGACTCAAACAAGCACAAATAATGGTGTGTCATCACAGCGGAGCATGTGGGCTCTGTGTGTCTCTCCTTGTTGACATGCACACAGAGGAAGACACAGGTAATTTAAGTTGTTTTTCACAGCCTGTACCCCCAAGCGAACCTCTCATTTACTTCCATGGTGGTTTGAGGCCATAACAAACTTGGGTCAGCGATCGCCACTGAGTCGGTCTCGGGTCTCAGGAAGTCGGCCTTGACGGCTGACGTTTCAGTTCTCCGGGTGTGGGTTGGTACGGTTTATATCATGATCGTGATTGTGGTGGTGATGATGATGATGATGATGATGATGATGTTGTTGTGGTGCTGTCTGAGCTGTTTTGACCCATGCGAATATTGCATGCGAGTGCAACCTTTGAACAACAAAGTATAATGTCAATGGAAACTTGTGGCAGACGTGTGTGTGTGTGTGATAGTAGAGCTGCACAGATTCCCCTTTTTTAATGAATTGCATTGTCTTGAAGTATCAGCTATGCTATCAGTATAGACTAAGGTTGTTAGTTAAAGTCAGTAATTAGTTAAGATTGGTGCACAATGATTAACATGTTATGTCATCAATTGTTTGGCTGGGTGGTCGTTTAATGTTTGTTGTCTTTTAATAGCCTGATATCGCCAGACCAATTAGTATGGAACCTCTCAGTTCATTTTCGATTTCCAATGGGTGCTATAAACGGGTGCAGACCAATTGCGTCCAATTGCCTCTGGACACAATTGGATAGACCTACAACCAATCAGAGCAACAACACACAACCTATGCACTGACATAGCGCATAGGTTAATTAAACTTTTACCAAATCCTGTCGGAAGTACGGCAAACGCAAACGCTTTCTTATCAACAAAAGCTAAGTGCAGTTGTTTGTTCTTCTTTTAGAGAAAATATACCGTCCGATACAGTCGCGATAGCGGATTCAGCAGACCGTTCCACATCAGCGGCAGCCATCTTGGTTGTTTACGAAAATGCCTCAACGCGCTCTTCTGTACAGTCGTATCAAACCCGCCCCATATTAGATAAATGGTTGTGATTGGCCCGACCCCGGCCAGGTCCGCTGGAAATCTGTCTAAACGGGATGGGGGCCACACGCATTTGCCAGAGAGGAATAGTGTTATTTGAAAAACTGGTCTTTTAGTGTTTCATCCTGAAAAACAATCATATTACCCCTTAAGAAGTCTCATGCATCCACAGGATCCTTTTAATACTTTGAACTTAAATACATATGTATCTATATATTATGTCCTTGTAATAAATGATAAAGGCTAATACATTCTTCTATATTCCCCTGCCCTCGTTAGAAGTATCAAATGTATTTATCTGTAAACAAAAGCAAATACTTACTTTGGCATGGGGGCAGTCCATTGACTGATCGCTGCATCCATCCAGTGACGTTTTAACTCGTAGCTGATGCAGGCGTAGAGATGGCAACAGGGCAAAAAAGAAAAGCGGGAGAAGAGAGGCAGGCAGGGAGAATGAAAGACAGCCCTTGTCGTCTGTCGGCGGTCATCACCAGCACACCAGTCAGCTCATGATTCAGCTCATGATTGCCCATGAATTTCATAAAGAATAGGAGTCTGCTTTCACATGAAACTGGCGTGGATGTTAATTAAGGAGGCCCGGTCTCCAAATGAACCGTGTTTGCCTGGCTCTTTACGGCCTAGCATTCATGATGATGCAATGCAAGTGCTGACCACTCAAAAACAAAAAAGCACAAACTCTCTCCATTGTTGAGTCTGGTGATATCCTGCAGTGCAGTCGCACACGGAAAGGCTCGGATGAGTATCAGGAAACGTACAAGCCGGCACAAGCGAGATTTGTTTGACGGCAGATGCTTTTGGTGTTGTCGTCGTCGTCCCTTGATTCTCACAAACACTCATTCTCTCAAACATCCAGTGGCTGACTTGGCTGGCGTGTGGGCCGTTACGTGGTGTTGCAATAGTGAAAGTCTATCTCCTCCAGGCAAAGGTCAACACGTGTAGGTCACAGTGTTGGTACAGCCACTATTAGGTAGAAGCACTAAATGTACATGCCTATTTAAGGGCTTACTGGATGCCCCAGTAATGCATGTTACGGTCTCTACACATCATAACAATTTACCTCTTCCCCCTACATGCGCACGCACACACACACACACACTTTAGTCCTGACTAAGATAAAGCCCCCATTGCTACTGGTGTCAGATGTTAATACCGGGATAGGATATCACCAATGCAAATGTGTGAAACCATATCCCACATGTCGGATATGTGTGACGTCAAAGGGACTAAGAGGGCTGTGTATTCTAATAACCTGAGAGTGTGATAACCTGTACTGTGAAAATAATGGATTGGATCATCCGATTTCTGAACTTTGTATCAGGGGTTGTATGAGAACCAGATATACTACCAGATGCTGCTATCATTGTCATGCCAGTGCCAGGTAGATGTTGTAAATCTGTGAACGTTGACCTTCTGGAGAAACCCCACTGAAGATTCTGAACGGACACCATGATAATGAGTAAATTGTTCTCATCATCAATGTACCCTAAAAACCTATTATGACTTTTGTGTACAACCCGGTCTATGGCCCCAATTTGAGTACCATAATAAAACAGCGGGGTTTGTTTTATCTTACTAACTGGGCTGCCTGTTTTAAATTGCTCCGGGTTCCTTGGTTCAGTGGGTGATCATTAATTCATTACCAATTAACTTCTCATAACATGTTTTGATAAATTCCAGATCTGTTTGGTCCCTGGCATAACTCATTCTGTCTTGATGCCCATTGTATTATACATGTATAAATGTCATTTTAAAATACGTTATCTTGACAGTCTTGTTATTTTTGGTCGTGCCTCTGCTACCATCCCAAGACAACATGTTTTGTGGTTGAACATTTAACAAATAAATTGTGTTGGAAGGCAACGCATTGGGCTTTGCGTTTGCTTTGTTTGCAGTTGTATCACAGCGTTAGTGGCTATTTACTCTCACCTGTCAACTCCACACACTGATCTGTGAATAAACACTGTTGGATTCATGAGAAGATTTGGCTTGCATGTAGGGCAATCTTTAAATGGTTAAAACGATGGTCATTTGAGTAGGGCTGCAGGGTAATTGGAAAGCATGAAAATTCAAATACTATTGTTGGGTGAAGTGGCGACGTCACCCGAGCAGACAATCTGTTAGCGCTTTACTGCCAGTGGTTCCTTTTGGCATTTTTGCCTAATCATTTTCTTCAAAAGCACGCCTGCCAATTGGCCTGATAAGGTTCTCTGATGCATGTGATTCACTGTTGTGGCAATGTAGATCTCTATATGCTGACTAGCAACATGGTGACTCGACTGTGACTAGTCTACATGTATCGGAGATTAGGCTAACTCACTCACCAGTAAGATGTCATTTAGTTAAGTTACATGCCAGTGTTTCCTATACATGGATTTATTTGTGGCTGCCCGCCACAATATCAACATTGACCTCCACATATTGATTTTCTATTTTTTTTTTTGTTTA
>OOFB01007819.1:0-10443 GCA_900323305.1 Trachyrincus murrayi | reverse complement strand
TTTTTTTTTGTTTACTATTTAAGTAGTCAAAAGCCTTCGCCGTTGTGCAGTCATGCATTGATGTTGAGAGGCTGTATAAAATATGGTCACAACATGAATGAATTTAACACCTCTTTTTAAAAAGACGCTTTAGGAGTCCAGACAGGTAGACCACAAAGCGGTGGTTTTCAGCTTGTCACGTCTAGCATTGCGTGTGTTACTCAAACAACAATATCTTACTATGTGATGCAACCAGAAAGCCCCAAGAATCCTATTTGGACCGGAGTGCTTTCATCAAGAGAACCTGTTCGTCTTTGTAATTGTTGTTTGTAATGTTATTTGTAAACACCGTTAACCTACCTGCGGCCATTCAAAATAGATGCTTTGAGTGAACTTTGCATAAATGTTTGCAATTTAGCCATTAAATCACTTTGCTCATTCTAGGATGTGCACTCTTTAATGGCTGGAGGAAGGCTGTGGGATCTTTCACCTTGAATGACCTAACAAACATAGACATTATAACCAGCCCGGTCTACCTGTTTAGGTATAGTAGGCTTTTGTTTAGTCCGGTTCTGCATGTTGTCACCAGCTGTGTAAGTGAATGTGCAATGAATAATGTAATGGCAATACTGCAATATGTGACTAGATTTATTTTCTATGTTTATTTTGATCTTGATGTTGGTTATGGGATCCACTTTCTGATTTTGGTAGTCAATAAATGCAGCCATTGAATTCTTCTTCCAGTATCCTAATCACATTTTTATTTAATGTAGTTTTAACTTCACATTATCTTTATCAACTTGAGAATTTGCAACATAAGATTCATGTCAATTAAAGTGTGTAGGGTCACTTGCACAATTAAGTGATGTACTACGTTTCTCCTGTGATTTGCCCTGGAAAGCAAATACCACACTATAAATTCAGGCAGTGTAACAATGTACTGTAATGGCTGAATTGGTTGGTGGTGGTGGTATGAAAAATGTAAATGAGTTGTTTGCATGTTGCATATTTCTGACACAACCACATCGCCCCAATAGTAGATGATTAGCAAGAAGCTACATGTGTTGTTGCCATTTCCAAATTACATCAGGCACTATACTTCACTCAATACTGCATTACCCAGCAGGAGACTGGCAAGATTAGGTCTCTGTTAAACGGTTGTCAACACATTTTCTTTTCACCGAAAAATGTGAACAACCTCAAATTAAATGTCGGCCATGACCTTTGTGAGCAAATATTTGAATAATTTATTGACCCATTCCGACTATCAATATTATGAATAATATATGTTATATTTTTGCCAACACACACACACACACACACACACACACACACACACACACACACACACACACACACACACACACAATCTCCTCCATGTTGCCATGCCCACAGAGGGGTGAGCATATTTGGTGAAAGATGGCGCAGTGTGGCATGCTCTGACCTGTCTGAACGGAAGCAGGACTCTTTCACTCTCTTTCTGTCTTTCTCTGTCTTTCTCTGTCTGTCTGTGTCAATGTCTTATTTCTCCAATGCTTCAGGCAAGAGATGGAGGAGGAGGAGGAGGTGGGCTGGCAGAATAACTAGCGTTAGATAACAGACCTAATGTATTGTGTGTGTGTGTGTGTGTATACCTACAGTAGACTCGCTCTCCTTCTCAGAAACGCACACACACACAAAAGCGGGTCGTGATTTCTTGAAGGGAATATATTGTGTGCCATAAGCTTTGTTTCTGCTTGCCTAGTCCTCACGCCCGCACTCCCCCCCCTATCTCCCACCGCTGTGAAGCCACAGCCTGCTCAGCCTCACAGGGCAGGAGTACAGGCGTGTGTGTGCGTGTGTATGTGTGTGTGTGTGAGGTGATGTCATAGTAACTTGCATGCGTAATCGCTGTGGTCGTGCTCTCTGTCATCAGGCCAGCTCAGCTGCTGTGTCCTGTGCAGAAAAAAAGACAAGCACTGGTTATTGTCCAATATGCCGTAGCATAACATTTTGGTATGTTTCTGCAGACAGTCGATGCTGCACAATTCGAGTGTAAAGCAGGAGTAGCCAATCGTAGTGGAACATCTGCAAGTCTGTAAAAAAGCATGGACACCTGTCCCAGACTACTGTGTACTGGGAGCACTGCAGCATGGCCAATTTGCGTATTTTTTTCTTCTTGTCTATACGTCTTGCATGTGTGTTCTTCCCCTATAACCCCTTTGTAATGTCCTGGGGCAATTCCAGTTGACACACACACACACACATCAACAGGACAAAGCCAACGGCTGCGTGTTTCTTCTTGGGCGCGCGTGTGACGTCAATATAAATGGTGCTGGCTGTTGTTAGCAGCAACGGTGTGTGTTGTCAAGGAAAGGCTGCTTCGTTGAAATCACACTCGTTTCCATGGTGATAGTGGGGGGGGGGGGGTTTAGACCCTCTCCTCTTCTTTCCTCATGTTGAATGCCATTGGTTCATCGTTGGCTGTTGTTTTTGTAACTAAATGACCCAAAATGGCTGGTCTTAACGTGTCCATGAAGCTATTTTGCAATAGCTGTAAGGGTAGTTTTTTTCAACACACACTATTTAGCTAATCACATGTTCTCCCATGTTTTCCCAGCAATTTATGATGTCTTGCACAATGCACACCTTTGCTGTTGTTGGGCAATTCTTGGAATACAGCCATTCTCAAATTGATGCAGTCCCATTTCATTAGTACATTCAATGTTGTTTTCTGTTAGATTTATCACTGAGGAACAATCCATTAATGTTTAGCGCCAGGATTAATGGACTATGATGGATGAAAGTTGTTTTATAGTCTAGTAGGTCTTCATTTGGGTGCTGGTAGTATGACTACAAATGTGTGCTTAAGATTCTTATGGGATCCCGTATTTTAAATAGATTCGACACGCTTCACTAGTTTTTACATGGGTACTCTAGATGTTTCTGTCACTGCTGGGCAAAGTCACTACCTTAACCCAATTTTAAGCCCGCAAAAATCTTACCCTTCACCCTAGATAGCTAATAAGTTGTTGTGAATAATTGCTTTGTCATGTGTTGTTATCCATGGCTTTACATGTTAAAATATGAATATGCCCTCTGTAACAACAATAATTCACTATTGAAAGATGATTAGTTTAGGCAATGTTCCCATCTATTTACAGAACATGAATCCCCATTCAAGGATAATACTCCTTTTCACAAATATGTTAATAAAACGTAATTTGCGTCATTTGTTTTTTGGCGTTCATATGAGGACTCTTTGTTGATATTGGTATGATTTTTTTTCAGTAGGGGATTGGATTGGGTTCTCTTTTTCTGAGTGTGCTTGGGGGCGGTGTGTTTGCGTTACAAATGCTTTACAGCATTGATTTGACTGCAGCAGAGACTCTGCTCCACGGGTGACGCTACAAAACCACTGTCCTCATGGAGGGAAGTCGCAAAGCTACTCTCTCGCTCTCGCTCTCTGACTAAGATAAAACCCCCATTGCTACTGTTGTCAGATGTTAATGCCAGGATAGGATATCGGGGAATATCACCAATGCAAATGTGTGAACAAAAAACTCTCACAAGCGGCATGCTGACAATGCCGGTGTTTTCTTTGTGTGCTCCTGTGTGTGTCTATTTTACATTTACGTACGCATGTTACACATGGTGTCCTACAATGGCTCTGCTTGTGCTGCCCTGCACCGGCCTTCTCTTTTAGATGACACACAGACCTAACGCACGCCAGTACCGCCTCTGAAGAAGCCTCTGATGGTTGCCTGACTTCAGATTGCACAGACAGCAGTTTGTATTCATAGAGATATGTGTGTGTGTGTGTGTATGACACAATATGTGACAAAATATACACGTTTTTTTCATAACCTTGTGGTTAAACTAACAATGCGAGGAGGATAACATCGGCTAATGTGTCATATTATTTCAGGAACTTATTTGTTTAGAAAGTAACATGTAATTAACCATATTCTTTCATCTGTTGTGTGTATGCAATCCTTTATTCCAGACATTAAGGAAATATCTACTCTACATGTACCCGCTCCACACAACGAGTCGCTCGGGTAGCGTTTTGCTTAGGCTCGCGATGCCTTCCTCCAGTCGTCATTAAGTATCTCCATACATTAGTTAGCAATTCATTCTCTGGCTTCTTCAACTGCTCACTGCGCTAAATGAAGTTCCCTGGCTCAAGCTCTTGGAGTACCATGTGGGGTCTGCCCGACTCGGTGCCCCTGGAAAATTCCCAAATGCTGGAAGTGTGAGCCGTTGGATTGCCTTTCCAACACTTACTTTGGAATGTTGTGCCAATCAAACAACAATGACCTCTGTTTTAATTGCCAGCAGGTTTTTCAACATGTTGAATTCCAGTCTTTAAGCCATCTGCATTCCCTATAAGAGTAAATGAGTTAAACATTTCCGTGCCTCACCCAGAGCATGCCACTGTGACAAACACTTGATTGTCAAGCGTCAAACCTAGCATTGTGTGAAAGAGGCCGTGGAAATTCCACTTCGCTCAGCGGGTGTGAGCCCTTCAATGACCCGATGGGCGGTTAGTTTGGTGACTTCCAATAATCAGAGGGAACAAAGGAGATAACCGCAGTTATAGTAGAGAGGACTTTTTGTGGAACCCAGTGGAACTGGCAGCCTGGGACACTTGTTGCGTATGAACGACCCTGGCTGCTCTATGTCACCTGTTGGCCTTTAAGCCCCTAATGGGCTCCCAGTAAGCTGCTCTCCTCCATGTAACTCCACTAATCGTGGTGGCCTTGAAACGGACGCCTATGACCTGGGCTTCTTAGAGCCAGGCTTTGTTTTAATAAGTGAGTCAATTACCTTCACCATTACTTTTCACTTGCCTTTTTTGTATTTATTTTTTTATACTTAATTAGTTTCAGGGAAATATCTGCTGATAGTCATCAGCGGAAGCATGGCAGTATATTAAATAGAAAACAATTTAAAAGTATGTGCTTTCTAAGAACAACCCCTACTTTTATTAATATGAGCCTTTAGGTCATTGCTGGAGTCCTATGCGTAGCGCTGTGTGTTTGTCTGGTCCTGTGTTCACCAGCTGCCTCCCGTCTCCTGTGGGAAACCATCAGCTGATCAGGCATGGTACATCGCTGAGGTCACCGTCTTGTGATCGGAAGAGCTGTGTGTGACACCTCATGCGCCCCTGCAGTGTGGGTGTGTGTGTTTGTGAGAGTGTGAGAACCCAACCCAGATCCCTCCCTGGAATTTTCCAGGGTCATTGAAGCTGGTGCCAGACAGGACAGTTGTGCCACATTTACTGTCGCCTGGCCCCACTCCATAGTTGGACGCAAGGCTGCCAATGGCGTAAGCTGCCACTGATAAGTGCCACTTCAAGCCTGTTCTATGCATGTTTAAAGCGGTTATTATCGGTCTTCATAGCATTGTATAGATGGTGGTTCTTGGGACTGACCTGTTCTCTGTGGGGGTTTTTTCTGACGGCTATCTGGCCTCAAGTGTCCTCCTCTTCCCCGCCGATCGACTCCCTCACCTCGACATCATGCCCGCTTCCCATTGTATAATATTGGAAAGTATCTGTCGAGAACAAATAGATGTTTGTTTGCCAGGAACAGAATCAGGAAGCATGCTCAATGCTCCTTTCATGTGGGCCTCCGGTCGTAACCCGTATCCCAGCCAGGAGACTGCAGCGCATCACAACTTTCCCACCAATGTATTATTATTGCTTTTTCTACATAATGGAATTTTCATTTAACACTTTATTAAAATAATGTATCTGCGTTAGTGCATCATTCTTTTCTTCTTCTTTTCCTCTTCTTTTTCCTTTTTTTTGTTGTTGTTACATTTAGTTTTCCTCTATTTAAACGATGATACTATTGAAGCTCTGCTTCAAAGGAGCCAGGACAACTCATTGCCACTATGTTGTATAGCTTGGCACACACCAGGCCTCGGTGCCACTGTGATTTCCTATAAATGTCCCTGTTTTGAAGCCGATTGTATGGAAAAAAACAGTAAAGACTCAATGTCCTTAAAATGTGCAAGTGTATATGTGCCACGTGTGCATGTGTATTTTCCCCTAATACCTGCCGAATTTTACAGATGATTACAGATGTAACCTTACAAAGGGCAGTGATTGAGAAATGATGACAAACACCCCTGGATAAGTGCCAGTACCAGAAATAGATTTCAGGAGCTTAAAATACAGGCGTGAATGACGGAAACAAATATATGCGCATACAGTCATTGTTGCCTTTACTAAACAAGCCGCCAACAACCCAATGCACACATGTGCACACTGTATCCACACACTCACTCTTATAAGCCAATAGCGGTAAAACCGTAATACAAAAAACACACATTTGCTGAGCCAGGTTTGTGTGGCTGTCTCAGCCTCTGTGCCCCCTTTTCCCCTTCACGTCTCACTTCCTGTCTGCAACAGGAAGCCATGTCCAGCCTCGCATGACCTCGACTCCTGATGCTGTGTGTGTGCGTACGGTGCAAGCGCTGTCCCATGAATGCATCTCCTAGTTTCTCACTCGCATGCACACTTGCTGGCTGTCTATTTTGGTCCCGGGCCCGCCGTGCCAAACCATTTGCTTCACTTGATTTAGTCATTAAAGGCATCGGCTGCTCGCTAAGTGGCAGAGCAAAGCCGTCCTGTCAGACATCATCACCGTCCGCCACGCCGGCCCCATTGTCGGGACTCCCGCGGAGTTACGTAAGAGTCGCCCGGGGGTCACGGGGCTGGGGCCAGGGGGTCAGCCACGGACGAAAATGAAAGGATGCCGTTCGGTTGGACAACACGCAAGCCTTCATACTCCACTGTCTGAGCGGTAGAAACGGGACCGTGTGCATCGGTCCGTCTATTTCCTATTTACACGCCGAACTCGACACTCAATCTGTGCATGAAACTCAATCCTGTGGTGTATGACAAGGCCCTAATAATGTGTTTTCCTTTTGTCATCCTCATTCTCGCCCCCCCTTTCCTCGACATCCACCCCTCCGTTGCTCTGTCTGTTCTTGTCATCCCTCTGTTTGCTTCCGTCGCGCATCCCGCGTGTCATTGCATCTTTCCGTCTCTCCCTCCGCCTGTCTCGCTCTCCCTCTCTCTCTCTCCCTCCCTCTCTCTCTCTCCGCCTGCAGGTGGCTATAAAGATAGTGGATAAGACTCAGCTGGATGATGAGAACCTCAAGAAGATCTTCAGGGAGGTGCAGATCATGAAGATGTTGAGGCATCCCCACATCATTCGCCTCTACCAGGTGTGTACTCCCAACGCGCGCACACACGCATGCACGCACACGCACGCACGCACACGCACGGCACCAGAGCTTCTCCTTCGAGCCCCATGAGCTCAGTGGTCCAGGAGGGGAGTGATGTTACACACGTGCTACCTGCCACATTTTGTTTTAGTTTTTTTTATCACTGGGCTATTTGTTTGTGTTGTGCCAGTTATGGCCGATATGCTCAAAATGTTTAATTGAATTACGTGAGCCACTGTGGTTGTTGAGCCCTGTTTACAGTGTTTACTGTTCAATGAACCCCTCCACAGCAGGGGATTAGCCGAGCATAAAATGCACATTACGCATTGGTTATCATGTACAGTGTTATCACAGCTAACTCTCAAATTAGTTAATTTCTTAAAGCTGCCGTAGGCAACTTGTGCACAACAATGTCCTCAATTGATCTGTCAACGGCACAAAAAGTGGTGATCTAGTTTAATAAAACTGTAGCCACACAGGAGCAGTTATGATCGTCTTTGTTATTAGGCTAACCCAGTTTAAGGTTTACCACACTAACCCATTAACACATTAAATGATGCAGTGTTAAAAGAAACGGCTTGCCAATCTCGGGACGTTAGTTCATAAGCTTTCCTATCCAACAGAACATACTGTAAATGTCAGGTTCACATCATCCCTTCTCTTCTTATTACTCGCTTGCTAGGTGCACGCTCTTTACTGTTCTATAGCTGATTGGTTAGAACCGATAATTTTTCATCCCTCTTGCGTGGGATTGGACATGATAGACATAATGGTTTCCTCAGTCTGAATATACTCAGGAACACGTGTAACACGATTAGAATAAGACTGAACCAAAATAGTCATAACTAATGTAACCTTTAGTCTTTTCATATGTGTATGTATAACGGTAGGGTTGCATCAATGCACAATGCATGCTCTCACTTGAGAGTTTGCTTCTCTTTGACCGCACCTTAGAGCTGAGGTGACCTGAGGTGGGGTCAAAGAGGTTTCGACCACACGTTCAGTGTAACAGGAGCTCTCTGTTTGAAACACAGTGTTTACTGCTGGCCACAGGACTGCTCGTTCTGACGCCTTGCGCCTAATGCACCTACAATTTGCTGTTTAAAATATTTTTCAGTATAAAGCATTATTTAGCCCGGTTCCTTGCTGACAATGCACTTTTTCATATTTCACAATTTGTGTTCGTTTATTATGTTCTGCTTATGTCCCACCTGTGATATTTCATGCCCATCTCAACAACACATGCCAACCTCTGTACATCCAGGCCGCTTCTATGAACAAGAGTTATTGTCAAATTAAGGACCCCATGTTTTTCATTACATTATCGTTACTTCTACTATTTAATTAAAATAAGTAGCGACGATACTGATGTTTTGGTCATAATACCGTTGAATAGGCCGAGCCGTTGAATTAAATAATTTCCAGATGCTTTTCATTTCATTTCAAGTTATGTATCTGTTATAAATTTTGTATCTGTAATCCGTGAGATTTTCATTGCTTCAGACCACAGCGACATAATGACAGATATTTGAATGATTAACACTGTTATCCCTATAGCTGCTGGGATATCATTATGTATCTTTCAAAAACACAGTCCTCCTGTGCATGCCCTTGTTTTGGCAACATAGGCAGCGCCCGATAGATTCCTGCTTAGCGTGCAACAAGCGTTGAGATTCCTTTTGGATCGCCAATAGGTCGCGGTAATTTAGCAAAAGTCTCACCGATACCTTACCTTTTTTAGCACCTCTCTGGACTGTGCCACGGCAATTCTTATGTTCTCATCGTCTCTCTTGGCCGTAGGTGATGGAGACGGAGAGGATGATCTACCTGGTCACAGAATACGCCAGTGGAGGGGAGATCTTTGGTAACTGTTTCTTTTGTCTGACCACATTTGTCCATTTCAGGGTCCTCCCCAAATGATGTAATAGTTGCACTGCGCCACCATGTAACACGTCAAAGTAGGGCTGTCACGACGCAGAACATTAAACACCGTCAACCAATGGAGAACCCTGCATATGTACTTTTTATTAATTTATTTTCTCACCATTTCTCTGTACCATTTGTAATTCCTACTCTGTGTTAACATTGAGAAAATATTCAACGGTCCATGTCGCTGACATGTCATTTTACATGGCACCAGTGTGGTTGGATTTCAGCTTTTTTTAACTGCTGCCTTTTGTCCCCGCCTGCCGTAGACCACCTGGTGGCCCACGGGCGCATGGCGGAGAAGGACGCCAGGAAGAAGTTCAAGCAGATCGTGGCGGCGGTGCACTTCTGCCACTGCCGGAACATCGTCCACCGAGACCTGAAGGCCGAGAACCTCCTGCTGGACCACAACCTCAACATCAAGATCGCAGGTGTGTGTGTGTGTGTGTGTGTGTGTGTGTGTGTGTGTGTGTGTGTGTGTGTGTGTGTGTGTGTGTGTGTGTGTGTGTGTGTGTGTGTGTGTGTGTGTGTGTGTGTGTGTGTGTGTGTGTGTGTGTGTGAATTAGGGATGTTAACAATTTACCGTTAACTGACAATATGATTTTGACCGATTAACACTATCAGTTAAACTGTAAACATTTTTTTTGTGCAAAAAAAATGCAATTTGGGCTTCTTGGATGTCAACGTGATGTCTGATGTATGTATACTTGCTCAAGTGATTGTATCCCGTGGATCTCTGTGTGTGTGTGTGTGTTCTGTCTGTTTGTCCACTTGTGTGTAGGCAGCCCTCTGTGTTTTCTAGGGCGCCTAAATAAGAAGATTGAATTCATTAGGAAGCGGCAAGATTTAATAAACACTCCCTTCTTCTCTCTCTTTCTCACTCTCTCTCACCCTCGCTCTCTCTCACCCTCGCGCTCTCTCACCCTCAGATTTTGGCTTCAGTAACCTGTTCTCCCGTGGCCAGTTGTTGAAAACGTGGTGCGGCAGCCCCCCCTACGCCGCGCCAGAGCTGTTTGAGGGCAAGGAGTACGACGGACCCAAAGTAGACATCTGGGTGTGTTGACTTTTTGCAGATAAACGCGACATGCCGATTATGCATTCAGCAAGAGGCTATAGCGACCCGCTGAACGGCTAGTCGTACAGGTGGACCTGTTTTACTGCAGGCTATCTGGTTATCTGCTATGCTATGCCTTTGCTCGACAATAGAATCTCAATATCTGATTGGCTAGGGTTAGATTTCGGATGCTAGTCTTGACATTTCCGTGTGTGTGTGTGTGTGTGTGTGTGTGTGTGTGTGTGTCTGTGCGTCTGTGCGCG
>OOFB01007809.1:6417-20985 GCA_900323305.1 Trachyrincus murrayi | reverse complement strand
TGCTCCCCGGGCCAGTTAATAGAGCCTCTGAGAGAGAGAGATAGTGAGAGAGCGAGAGAGAGAGAGAGAGTGAGTCAGAGAGAACAAAAGAGAGAGAGAGATAGTGAGTGAGTGAGAGAACGAAAGAGAGAAAGAAAGAGAGATAGTGAGTGAGTGAGTGAGAGAACGAAAGAGAGAAAGAGAGAGAGAGAGAGATAGAGAGAGAATGAAAAAGAGAGAGAACGAACGAGAGAGAGAGATAGTGAGTGAGAGAGAGAGTGAGTCAGAGAGAGAGAACAAAAGAGAGAGAGATAGTGAGTGAGTGAGTGAGTGAGAGAACAAAAGAGAGAGAGATAGTGAGTGAGTGAGTGAGAGAACGAAAGAGAGAGAGAGAGAGAGAGTGAGTGAGTTAGAGAGAGAATGAAAAAGAGAGAGAACGAACGAGAGAGAGAGATAGAGAGAGAGAGAGAGAGTGAGTGAGTGAGAGAACAAAAGAGAGAGAGAGAGATAGTGAGTGAGTGAGTGAGAGAACAAAAGAGAGAGAGATAGTGAGTGAGTTAGAGAGAATGAAAAAGAGAGAACGAACGAGAGAGAGAGAGAGAGAGAGCGATAGTGAGTGAGTGAGGAGAGAACGAAAGAGCGCGAGAGAGAGAGAGCGATAGTGAGTGAGTGAGTGAGTGAGTGAGTGAGAGAACGAAAGAGAGAGAGAGAGAGAGAGAGAGAGAATGGTTAGCTAAGGAGAGAGAGAAAATAATATAAATGCCACCTACTGGTAGAACATAATTGCTTCAACAGGGGCTGGCAGCAACAGATGACGCAGGCCCTACAAACCTACATTTATATCCAAATCCAATCCTGTGACACAGATGGTATGTTGTGAGTCGACTTGTGTTTATTTATACAGCCATTTATCACAACGGTGGTAACCCCAACGGCCTTGAGCCTTCACATTCAAATGCCATTTGCTGACATTCCCCCGCTAGCCGTAAGCCCTCAATCAGACAAGGAAAAACTAGAAACATGGTGGTGGGTGGGGAGCACCTGTGGGACAGAGAGATTGCTAGGACCGCCGTAGCAGCCGAGGCGGGACTCGGGAGACGATATGATAAGAGACATATCGTTTAAACAGAACAACAAGCTGAATGGCAACTGTGAAATGGTGGTACCGGGAAAAGCCATAGCGTAGCGATGCTAAATCAAAGAGCCATCATGGCAAACCAACACAGATTCTAATTTAGGCACAGCGGCTAACAGCAACGCTAAGCTTCCAACTGTATGCGTGTGCTTGTACATTGCGTACAAAGTGTGTGTGTGTGTGTATATATACAAAACAAATTCCTCAAAACTCGATTTCTGAATCCTCAGTGTACCTGTCTGTCTCGTCTATTTCAAATCTCAGCCACTCTCTTGCTCTTGTGGTTCTAGGTCAAGGAGGTACCGCTATCATTTGTGTCCGTACAGGCTGATAACGAGCTGTGCTGTGACATTTATCCATGATACGCTTGTGCCAAAGTGAGAATTAATGGTGATGGGTAGCCTCGCGAGGAAAGGAGGCAGCAGGAAAATGAGGAGGAGAGCGGGAGAGAGAGACAGAGATAAGAGAGAGATAGATAGAGAGAGAGAGAGAGAGAGAGAGAGAGAGAGAGAGAGAGAAGGAGGAGCGAAGTCGAGGGGCTGTCGGAGACAAATCAAAGTAAATTGGGCAAAGAACTGGAATGACTCTCAATGGGGGTAGAACTGGGCGGCATTATCACAAGCAAATATTGTAACTTTGACACAAGACTTTCTTCTATTACTGATATATAGGGACTGTCTGGCTACAGAGCCGGTGTATTTGTGGTGGAGAAACGGGGTGAATAGTACTTTGGTTGCGGCTTAGGCCTAAAGGGACTCCACTATTGCACACGCACACACACGCACACGCACATACACACACACACACACACCGAATCACACACAGCCCTGCCACAAGGTTTCCATGGCGTTCCCACGGATAGGAACTTAGACTTAAATCCCACCAAAACTCTCTCCGTTTCGCTTTGCCGCCTTTGAGGCCCATCTCAAAAAATCATTCACCACCCCATTCCTCTCTGTGTGGACACACACACACACACACACACACACACACTACAACACTCGTCTCCGGTGTGAGATGTTATGAGTATCAGCCCCCACTGCATGGATTCGAAACACACTGAGGCTTCTCTTGCATTGCAGAGCAAATAGCTCCCATGGACATACCAGCGGGTAGAGAGCCATGAAAGAGGAGGAATGTTGTGGAGAACGCGACACCACAGCCGCCCGAGATGCGAGCCAGAGCTTGATAATTGAGTGGAACTCCCGCTGGCAGTTCCAGATAGCGCACAGGGTGCTTCGATAATTGAAAAACTCAGAGAGAACGCGCTTCTTAATTGGCCGATGTCAGGCCGCAACTTTTTCCTCTGTTGCTTCGTCTGGACCACGAGTCACCCGTTTACTTGTGACTCAAGAGCTACCCCCAAAACCCTGATAAGATAAGCCGTTTTATTTTTTTCCTTCTTCACCAAAAAAGACCAGCACGACATTGATCTGTAAGCACTTTACTAAGAGGTAGAGACTGACTACTACTACTACAGGGTGTCGGGTTTGTATCCTCCTCCCTGAGAGAGTTGTTTAAAGGGAGCGGATCGTAATGAACAATTTACTGGCTATCACTCTGCTGAGAGACCATTTTCCCCTAAAAAGGGAGTTGCTGTCCGTGCTGTGGAGACGCTGTGTGTATCTGTCACACAGAGCTTGAATATCCCTCAGCTGGAAGAGGAACCTTAATCCTGTCTTCCGACTGCTGCCTTCCCTCTGTGCCTGGCACCGGGCTTATATTGCACGCGTTATCTCAATTAAACATGCCAGGAAACATCACGACATCCGTCAGGCAGGGGACGGATGCTTGTGCATGCAGATTGCGTGAGTTTTGTGTCAGAGTGTGTGTGTGTGTGTGTGTGTGTGTGTGTGTGTGTGTGTGTGTGTGTGTGTGAAATTGGTCCTATCACCAGCTTTATTGAATAAAGGCCCGTGCATTTAGAAGCCTGGCAGCACTATGTTTGATATGGGTTAATTTCATCTTCTCTGTAATAGCCGATGCAAGACGTAGCATGCATAGGACTTTTTACCTTACGAAGGTAATGTACATATCTATCCGCACTCCTCCACTTTACACTTTTATACTTATAAATGCTAGTGTTTATTTATCTTATGTATATTTTTCTTAACTTTTTAAAACTTTATGTCATAAGAATTTCACTGCCTAGAAATGACCCTGTGTTGTACTGTGCAAGTGATCAATAAAACACTTTGACTTTGACAATGGCGAGAAAACAGCAGTGGGACAAAATATATTTCATGCTGACCAAGGTTATTATACTTTAGAATTTTTCATTAGGTTGTATTTTTATTTCGTTTTGAAAATAAAAGTGGGTTTGATAGTTTAATTTAGTTTTTAGTTTTTGGAAAATGCTTAGTTTTAGTTTAGTTTTTATTAGTTTCAGTGTTAGTTTTAGTCTTTTTGTAATATGGGGTATTCGTCAGGGGCGAGATTCAAAGAGGTCAGAAAAAGTATTGTATAATAAAAACATCGTTCAATTTTAAAACATGTATTCACTTAGGACAGAACCATCCACAAAAGAAAACGATAAAAGAAGTCTGTGTCGATGTGTTTGTGTCATTAACCAGAAAAATTCAACTAACAGCAACAACAACAACAACAACAACAACAACAACAGTACATACAATGTAGATATGGGCACATGTATGTAAAGTCTACACAAGATGCATCTTAAGTGCAAAATGTGTGTAATTCTGCTTCTTAGGTGAGATGCAGGTAGTGTGCCAGGTAAAAATCTAAACAGCCAATATACTAAAGACACACATGAACAGCATGTATTAAAGCCATCCATGAGCCACACGTGTTCACGATTAGTCGATTAGTCGACTGGTCATTGCTGCGCTTGCTAGTCGGCACCAGAAATACTAGTCGGTATAGATGCTTTTTTTTCTCTCTGAGAAAAGCATTTCTGCCGAGATATGAATCATGGATGCACGCCATGCACTATCGACAAAGATACACATGTAAGAATTAAGCATTTAATAATATAATTAACTAAAGTTAAACAAAGTGTAGTTCCCCAAAACGTCTTATCATCAATCTAAGAATTTCATTTGATCTGATTCACAATTCTCACCTGCGCTTTTCACCCCAGTCAGTACCTACGGTAAGGTCAGGCGCTGCCGCTCACGATCACTTGGTCTTTTCATGACTTATTTGAAATCCCTTGTTTTAATTGGGCCTAGATATAGAATAATAACCATGGATGTATGAAGGGGCTCCCGCTGAAGGATTGAACTCTGATGCTGTGCTCACGGCCCTCCGTCCGCCCTGTTCTAAGTCGCTCCCGGAGGCGCATCGTTCAAATGTCAATGATTTCAATCCGTTTCACAGTCTGATTATATTTACTTACGTCTTAACTTTCTTTACCGAGTTTGAGCGAACGGCGGCTCACTTGCCCACAGTAATCAATCAGTAAGCGGATCGATAAAATAATGAAGAAAAAAAATAAAGAACCGCGTCCATTGTTATCACGTCTCTTGACAGACGAAGGATGATTATTTAGATGTAAACTTCCAGAGCTAGACAACTCCTAGCTGTTTTGACCCCCAACAGTTTGACTGGTGCGAGAGCCGACTGCAACAGGCCTAATGCACGTCGGTCGCAAAATGTTTTTCAATTTAAAATTTTAAATAGGATTTCGTTATAAAAATATTAAAATAAGCATTTCAAATAGCTCTTATAATACACACAATGTTTTTTCCGACTATGTTTGGCCTCTTAGATTGTAATTTGCTCAGTTTCTAGGCATTTTCTTTTCGACTAGGCTTATGTAAGACCTATGCAACGAATTGACAAAGACGAAAACTAAAGACATTTCCTCTATAATCTTAAGTGTATTTTAGTTCGTTTTGTGAACACACAATACAGTCTCAGTTAGTTATGTTTTTTCTCTAAAGCCTCGTATTTTTTTTTATTTCAGTTAACGGAAGAAAAAAAAAACATCACACCTTCGTTTTTCGCTAACGATAAGAAGCCTAATACGCAGTAGAGTTCTGAGGATCCTGCGACGTCTGCCCTGAGCGGGAGTACGGCAGACGTAAGCTTGTTTTTCCAGCGACAACTGAAGAGAATTGAGCTATATTAAAAGCATAACAGCATTAGCGGTATGTCAACATCATTAGTCATGCAGATGTACTTTTGTGAATATAGTGTACAGCCACAACCCGCGGTTCATCTCCAAATACCTCCCTCCATGCCTAAAAAACCAACATGGCTCATGTCAACAAGAGAGGGAAGGAAAACACATCGGAGGAAAGTAGACTCCTGGTGAAATATATTCCTACTTATTTACGATGACGTTTAAGCCCATTAGGTTCATGTTCACTCCCCCGTCCTCTTCCTTCCCCGGCTCCTCCTACTCCTCCTGCTCCTGCTCCCTCCCCAATCTTATGACTGCTCCCCATCTCACTGTCGCCCCATAAATTTGTCTCGTCTTCATGAATGTGACATCCTGAAAGTATTACGTCTCCCTTCGGTTAAATAAATGTCTTGCAGGGGGGGGGGGGGGGTAACGGATGGGTTTGTAGGCACAAGGTGATGGAGCTCCAAACGCGAAAAAAAGCTGGTTATATACTAGTGCTATGGATTGACCCTGGTTCAAATCTTTGACTTAAACGCACAACATTTTAAAAACTTAGAATAAGATGTAAATATGGACTCAAATGTCCCTCTACAGGTTAAACGCATGCTATTGAATAAGTTACCTGTCTCTGGCAGTTTTTGGGTAACCAGGTAACATCAATCAAACATTCTGGCTATACACCCCCCCCTGAGCCTGAACAGCAATCTAGCCCCACCCTTAATTTAAAAAAGTGTCCAGAAGGCATTTTTACATTTTGATAGCGGGTGGGGAGTGGCTCAAACAGTGCGTTTGGTTTTCCTTTAAGATGAAGTGTCCCGGATCGAGGACAGGCGTAGATGTATCGTTCTTTGGCACAGCGTATCATCTAGCGAGCCTGAGCGGTGAAGGAAGGGAACAGTGGCCTATCTTCATGCTCCATCATGGAGCTAGCTGCAAAGAGGAGCAGACAAGTTATAATTGGATTTTTTTTGGGGGGGCTGTTTAAATCTTTCTGAAAGGCCGTATTCCTCAGATATACAGGACACTCATTGGATGTGATCCTCATCAACAAAAGAGCCAGGGTTTGTCTATGGAGATTTGACTAAGGATGAGTTGGAAGCACAGGTTTCCTCTTGAAATATGCAGCACAGTGGACTGGGGTATTATCTACATGCAGATTAGTTAAAAGTCTAGCCCAGGTGCATATTTTTTGGAATACATTTTAGTGTTTTTAGACTTTGTCTTTGTTCCAGTGTTTTCATCCTTAATTTTAAAAAAAATGTTCAAACACAAACCATTAAATCTTTGAAAACCTTTGACTTTAGCTCTTTTTTTATTTTAGCAATTAAGCGCAGACACCGACGTCAATCGTTTAAATTTAAAATACCAACTTTATTATATAATATAATAAAGGTAAGAATAACAATAAAAAAATCCTTCAATTAGATGCATTATATTGGCTGCATATTTTCTCAGTTCTTTCAAATGGGAAAAGGAGACTGCTGATATTTTATTACCTACAAGTTAATTGCTTCTTCCTCCATGTCTGAGGCTGTAAATGTGGGCAATAGACAAAAAATACCAATTTCCAGACCATGGGCCTTTATTAATATGTGGTGTACTGGGCACCATCTCACTAATGGATAGTTTAGCCTCGTCACCCACCAGGTGGCATATATCACCAGCTGGGGGGAAAAATGAACATATTTGTGATTCAATGACCCTAAATCATCATGATGTTTAGTTGCACGGCCACACCAATTTGCACAAGATTAAAAAGCCCCTTTAATGAGTGGCCATGTTCTACTCATTTTCTAAAACCCTCTTCTCGCAACCTCTGACACTACGTAAGGCAGCCCTGTTTGGACATTGCATGTGATGTACACACTGTCAGTATGGAAGACCCCTTGGCGTCCAGGCCTGGAAGGACAAAGGACAAAGTCATTAATATTACAATATTAGTAAGGACGGAAAAATAGCACTATGTAGATTGTGTATCCGTCCCTAATAGCAGATATCAAGAACTCTAGTAGTCCATGTTTAATGCACAGCTAATTCAATATCCATATTTCAACAAAAGTCTTGGTGCATGTGTGCGATTTTAACATATTTGCGAAGTGAAGTGCATTCACAATGCTTTCCGTGGTGGCACATGGAAACCACTAAGACTTTGAGGCTTGTTCCTGTAAGGGAGCGGAGACAAGAGTCATTATGATTCTATGTTGAAAAGAAGTGGGCGGGTGATATAATGATCAAAGATTATCGCTCTAACAGGAGATGAATCCTAACCAATGAGATCTTTCCACAGATTCCTACAGATGTATCCTGCCTACGTGAGTGCGTGTGTGTCTGCATTTGTGTGTTGACGCAAACATAATCCTTTGCACGGTGAGTAGCGATGATTCAACTCAGAACAAAATAAAATCCCAACAAAGGCGGAGGAAAACAATATTAACAATGGCAGCCAACAACAAGCAGTCCGTTAGACAAGCAAAAGAAACGGAACGATCCCTCATCCTCATCCTATGACCAAATGTGGGTCAACATGCGAGGGAGGTGCGATCCATCAGCATAAGGCGTCACATGCCTGTCCTGATGACAGGTGAAAGCTGGCGACGCATCAGACGCTCGCTGTCAGCTATGGCGTCTATCGCATCCAGCATGCCGCATTCCAGCTGGAGGAATCACACTGTTTTAATACATAATCATATCATATCTATCCCTTTCGTCTTCCTTCCTCCTCCCCCCCGTCCGGGGGGGAGGAAGATGAAGGAAGATGAAGGAAGATGAAAGGGATAGATATTTGAGGAACAAAAACAAAAGCAAAAAAAAAAAGAAAGAACGGTTTCGCTAAATCCTGCCACGATTCTGCGGCCCAGCGGGACACCAGGCCACTGTTATTAACACCGGGGTCCCAGCGTAATGCCATGTGACAGAGCGAGAGGCGGGGAGGCGTTGCAGACACACTAAATGGAGCGCATTCTTCACGGAGAGGGAACTTGTAGGAACTTTTGTAGGTGAACAACACACACACACACACACACACACACACCCACATACGTGTGTGTGTGTGTGCAGCGCCGTCTCCTCGCATGTTTTGTTCCCATGCCAACGGTGTGGGCATGGCACACACTTGACCTGACCAGAACGTTCCGACTTATTTGAACGCTGTGCTCGCACCTTTTTCCCCCGGGCCCGCACACATCGCAAACCAACCAACGGCGTCCAATAAGTAATTGCTACCGATATCGGAGAGCTTCCCCTGTCACTTTTGAGTCAAAGGTTTCTGAGAAGTTGTCTCCAATGTCGAATAAAATAAAATTGCCTTGAAATGTGTGACTGACTTGCCACCGGGAGTGTTTGGCTTGGTCCGATCGCACCTGGGATAACTGTGTGTACAAACCTGTAACCTGCAATATTCTGTTGGGAGTCCATGAAGCAGACCAGGCCCTGGTGGTCATGACAACACAGGTAGAAGGCATGAGACGGATTCCTCTAAACCGCTGTCAAACCCCGACATCCAAAACATGAAACTAGGTGGAGAATCAGCCAAGCTTGTCCCTTCGACATATGCCGATGTCTTACGCAAGAGGCGACCGGATTATCGTTACACCGCATATGGATTGCTAACTGAAATGAGTTCATTTGCAAGGAGCAGGACGTTCGGACGGCAGTAGAAGCAATTACAGACTTCTGTGTGACGGTGCTACCCGGTAACATCGCGTCTCGTCTAAGCAAAGGAGTCACCACAGACTATAAAAGTTAACCGGACGACAGGCAAACTAATATTTTTCAAATCCCCGCCAAGGCTATTTATTTGACTGAGAGTGGAATGGATGCTTTGGAGAGTAGTGGGGATAGGACCAATATCGTGAATCCTCATCGTGAGCTCGTTTTCTTTGACAAATAATTACTTTGCTGAATTTACTTTTTTTTCCAGCGGCAAGCTTTGATACTCCTGTGTCGGAGCGCCAGTGTAAATTAGCGTTTGGTTGACATCTCGATTGCAAATATCAAAGGAACAGCAGTGAACAAAATAGACACGCCGAAAATGGCTCAGTATCGATTGAAATGTTTCACGCTATCTAAAATGCCTTTTGTCTTCTGTCCCGAGCTAACATAACACTCCATTTGATGAAACCAGTCGATCATCAGCTGATTGTTGGCTGATTCATCTTCAATAAATATTTAAGGGGGTGCCCTCAACGTTCACGTAGGGCCAAATTGCTCATCAATGTCACACTTTATGAGACACTCAAGCCAATTAAAGTGAAGTGAGGGATGCTAAGTGTAGCAACCGCGCGGCCACTTTCAAGTGTGGACAGGTCTGCACTTACAAATATAAAGGGCAAAAAGACAGCAGCATTTGAATGTAGTTATGCAGAAGGAGATTGATCAGTAACCGTATTTATCTCTCAACTTTAATTTGTCACTCGCGTCTCCAGAGGCAAATGCTACAATTTGGCTCACAGGGAGCTTGTGAAATATTATATAATGTAGTGTGTGTGTGTGTGTGCGCATGTATGAATTTGTGAGCATGTGTGAGGGTGCATGTGTGTTTGTGTGTGTGTGTGTCTGTCTGACTACATATGAGGAAGGACAAGAGAAGAGGAAGAAAGAAGTTACCATGCCCTTGAGAAAGGAGGACAAGCACCCCAGAAGTAGGCCGGCCGACTTTCCTTGCTCATGGGCATAGATAGTTACTGACGCATGCTTTATAAAACACACACACACACACACACACACACACACACACACACAGTAATCCAATAAACTATCCGCCTCAATGCTCTTGTGTCTTTCACATTTTTACCCTCTCATCCCCATCCTACTATTACTGACTCATAAAACTGCTGTGGTGGAATGTGGATTGCGTGCGTGTGTGTGTGTGTGTGTGTGTGTGTGTCTATTTGTGTGCGTGCGCACGTGTACATGTGTGTGCGTACGGTGGACGATGGCACGTTTTCACACCATGTTCCACCCATAAAAGTATAATCAACTAATCAACTTAGAACATTGACCAGACAAACTATAACTATCGTATCTGTGCGGCGTTTCAGTTTTTTCTATAATTAGTTTAATGAGCATTTCACAGACCTTCCATGTTTGTTTCCCTATCCCCAACAATGCATTGTGTCAGCTGTGCATTTTGTGATGCAGGCCTACTAAAGATAAACTGTGTGCACCGAGTCCTTTAATTCCCACACATTCTAACACCTGTTTATTGCTCAGTTTCACTGCTTATGCTGTTCCGAATTGACAACTGGCTGTATACTACAGATATACACACTACAGACACTTGGAAAGCAACCAATTTCCAGCCAAGGATGTATATAAATTATTAAATACACCCCTGTGCCTACACACACACACACACACACACACACACAGATGCAGTTAATACACCCGTGTGCCTATACACACACACACACACACACACGCACACGCACACGCACACACACAGATGGATGGACAGACGCAAAGGAAGATGCAGTTAATACCCAACTCCTTCAACAAAGCCTAAGTCTTCCCTACGTCTCAATCACACCGGCCCACTGTGTGCTCTGGAAACTGCCTATTCTGCAATCGTCCGTCTCATCTCCTTAATCTGAAGTTTGCAGCCAAGGGTGCTAGCCCTGGCACGCTGCCCCAGCCCACAACCTTGGCATGTGGTATCACGGCGACACACAGAGCTAATCTAACCTCATCCTCATGGGGAAGGTTGCAATGCATTTCCCACTTAGCGTTTGAATTGCTTGTTATTTATCCCCGACCACGTGTTAACGAAACCCAAACATCTCTGCGTCCTTCGCCCTTTCCGAGGGAAAATGACAAGTGAAAGGGCAATAGGGGTGGAATTGAAACTGTGTCTCTCTCTATTGTTGTAATTCTTAATGCAACAATGTTTTTTTTCCTTTCTCTTCTTGTGCACACAGATTTTTCTATCCAGCGGCCACCAGCTGGCCCGTTTGGCTCATATCTTTACTTTGAAGGCCAGACTTCCGTGGTGACTTCCATCCAAAAAGCACATTTTAAACAAGTTACAGAGCTATATCTTAGGGTGGCATTTGTTGGCAGGATCGACCCATACGATTTACTCGATCTCTATACTTCTTCCACATGTGGGTTGCTGAACACAGAGAGGCTGAGGGAGTAAACACACCTGATGTGTGTGTGTGTGTGTGTGTGTGTGTGTGTGTGTGTGTGTGTGTGTGTGTGTGAAGTTTACCCTTCATATAGGTATGCATGTATAGATCTGCCTAAACACAGACGTGAATTCACAACGATGGAGGTCTAGTCCACTGAGGAGCTAATGTTTACTAATGTTTACTAATGTTTACGGAGGAAACATGTCGCATGTGGTAGTTGACTCGTTTCGATGGGGATGCAGACAACAAGATAAATAATGTCAGCATTGTCCTTGGTTGGAGTTTTCAACCCCAACCCATGGCTGTCCATGGTTCAGATGTTTATTGAAATAATATATTTTAAAAAGCTCCCCAATAGCAGCATGCCTTATTTTTGGTATGGCTTTGGCTGTTTTGCATTACCACTACAATAACAGACACATCTGTCACATGGAGAAGAAGGACAAATGTTGAGTAATATTTTGGACTGTTTATATTGCAGGCGTTTCCTGTATCTAGAAATAAACATACGAGAGATTCCATTGATATGAATAAGACACTGACTTGTGTTTCGACAGATACTTTTGCTGGCTCATTTTCCTGCACGATAAAATCCACACTTCAACTATCAAGTTTTCAATAATACCGCCCACCCCCCCTCTAATTACAGCATTGAACAAAGACCTACAGAGTGATCATTGCAGTCAACCATGCATGTCTTCAACAAAGCCTTTAACACAAGATCAACTCTGCATTGCTGGAGTAAATATCTATTATAAAGTTGTGAGCGACTCACACTACCTGTTATTTATTTAAAAAGAAAAAAAGATATATATCTTTTTCATTTGAACCTGAGATTTTAATCTCTTTTGCAAGGGCGACCCGGGTAAGAGAATTATTTTTCCACCATTCTAAAAGACGAAGGATTTATCTTTGTTGTATCTGTATCTTTGTGTCAGACTTTGGGTGTATCTACTGCATCGCTACGCCCTGCTTCCTCCTCCTCCTCCTCCTCCTGCAGTCCAGGCCCACCAGCAGAGCGCTGCTTTGCAGCATCAATAAAAATAATCACTGGCACAGTGAGTCTATTCCCATCACGGCCATTTTCAACATTGCTGAGAGTCTTTTCCATGCAACGACCATCCATCCTGCATTCTGTACGATCACCGCAAAGCTATGCCGTGTGCACAACAACGGCGATGATACGGTTTCAAGCCATTCATGACGCTTACCTGACGCGTGATCACCGTTACATGAATGGCAGTGAGCTATTTGTTTTGTCTCCACTGCATCAAATCAGAAGTGTCATGGAATTTGTTGCAATGACATAGCCGAATCACAGAAGAACAAACAAAGCTCCTGAGGAGATATTTTGAATTTCATGGGGGCTTTGTTAACTCTCAGCTTGCTTTGGGGCCTAAAGCATATGCAACAGGTGAGCAAGTACTAGTAGTACTAGTAGTAAGGGGGAGGCTTGCATATATAAAAAGAACCCTTTCACTTACTGTAGTAGAGATATTCAGAATCATATGTAAAGTGGAAAATAACAAAATACAATACAATATAATGTTGTCTTTTTGTTGTATCCTACATTGTATAAGGCTGTTTCTGGTTTCAATTTAATGTATAGAAATTCGAAATTAAGTGAAATCTTCTTTTGAAAGCTGCCGTGAGAGAGGTGTGATACTCCGAAGGGAAACGCTTTCACATGACCAAGACTTCCTTATGCTGCTTGCAAATATGTACTAAGGTCAAAAAAGCCTTCACACATATCCCGCTCATGAACGTACGTGAAAGAAAAGACAGAAAATAGCAGCGCTTTTTTCTTCAGCCTCTAAATGTGCTCAGAGTCGCTATCGCCCAAGTCCACGCTACATACTTGTGGTCTGCTGTGGTCTCGCTGTGGTTGCACTAAATTGCTTGCGTTTCACTGTTTCTGCAACTGTTGCATTCAACTGCGTTCGTGTGAATGAATGCGTGTTTGTCCGGGCGAGAAGCGTAGCATTTTGCATCGGCTGGTTTTGTCTGTACGTGTCAGCGGTGACCGCTGCTTGCCCCCTTGGTGTTTTTGTCATGGTAAATCCTAAGACCTGTGGTTTGAACTGGGCTCAATCCACCCGCTCCCATTGTCTTCATCCTGGCTACGTAGACAAAGGGAGCTTTTCCAATGGTTCCAGATGTTACACGTTAAATTCTGGTGTATGTGTGTGTGTGTGTAGGGGGGGGGGGGTGTTGAAGACTGACATGGAGCTGAAGCTATAGCAATAGGATAGCAGGAGGACTGGGACCACCTACTTGCAATTTTTCCATAATTTGATAAATCCCTACGTGTCATTTTCTCTCGGAGCGGTGTTCTGTGGGCCTCCATCGACACACGGGTGATGGATTGGGTGTAGAGGAGCTTTTTTAGACATCTTGTGTGTGTGTGTTTGATGAGGTGGAGAGGGTCATGGCCATTGCGTGACCCCCTTCTTTGCGTGTTAAGCCTTTGGAACGATTGTGTACTTAGGCATTGTGGATAAACACTCGGCAACAGACTGTTGTGGTTACGCCGTCTGCGTTTTTATTTTAATTAGTATTTTGTATGTATTCATGTCTCTCCCCTGTGTCTTCACTGGAGCCCTAGCATAACGTTACAGTGTTGAGCATTGGGATCAGGTCAGCTGTTCTGCATTGAGGACAATCGGCACCCCGATGAGCAAGGTGAACGGAACTTGAGTGAGTTCATTTCTCCTTTTCTCTGACTCCTGTTCTCCTGTTATGATAGCTGGCCACATCCAGTTCCTGCTTCTCAGAGGGAAGGCTAATTTTACCCCAGTTCTTTGGCTATGTGGAGCGCGCCCCAATTCCCAGAGCCATTTATTCACTCTCCAACCCCTGTCACAAATTAATCAGTTAGAGCAGTTTCCACGGCAACCCGCTACACCCCTTACGTACGTATGTGCATGTAAAACTACATTTCTGACCATGTATACGCTAACATGATATGCCCTCCCATGTGTTGCATTTCCCCAACGTGCACACACACTCACAAACACACAAATAGTTTGCTTATTGTTTTCTTTTTCATTCTAACTTGGCCAAATAGTATTGCTTTGAGAAAAAAACACACACACACACACACACAAATGCACACACCGGCAAAAACAAACGCAGCAAATACGGTAATGCACATATGCATACACATAAACGTACACATTGACAAGCAATCACACACATACATGCACACACACACATGCATGCAAGTACCCACACAC
>OOFB01007805.1:15757-26272 GCA_900323305.1 Trachyrincus murrayi | reverse complement strand
TTTTCCCCCCCCCCCCCCCTCAACCTTTATGAATCAGAGTAAAGTTAACTGGGCTCAGGGTTGTTGTATTTTTCCCAGCACTGCACCGTCGATGCACATTACGTTGGTTTTCAACAAACCTGTCAAACAACTGCTCTGATGGTTAACTGGTCTCCTTCCAGTCAAGCAAGCAGGGACGATAGGTGTCCTGCTCCAATGTTTCACTGGGTGCAGTGAGCGGAGAGCTCATTTCCATGCATCCATTTCATTCACAGCCGTTGGAGGCGTTCAGATGAGTAACGTCCGGTGTTTCCTTATGTTGTACAGTACAGCGCGTCAGTCCTACAGTACAGCGTGAATTGTGGGACTGAAGTAAATCCAAATTCACCGCACGACAATATTAAATTCCTCGTAAGAATATATACTGTATATGCAGAGAACCTTGTTTTGTCTGAATGAATAAGCATACATTCTCACTTTGACTCCCTGCATGGCGGCTAACTGATTCAACAGCATCCTCTCTTGAACTAGAATACCCTCACCCGAGGGGGAGCGAGAGAGAGAGAGAGAGAGAGAGAGAGAGAGGGAGGGAGAGAGATGTCTAATGGGTGCTGCTGAAGAGGGGTGAGTCATCTCCTTGGTACTATACAACATACAGCTCAATGGATGTTGCTCCAGCATGTATAATATATCATATGCACACACACACACACACACACACATCCACATTAGACTTTCAATGGGATGAAAAGTAAAGTGAAAGACACAATCTGACCATGTTGAACCACCACTCACTCGCAGACTGTAGACTGTAGACACAAAGAGAGAGAGCAAGAGAGAGAGAGAGAGAGAGACAGAGAGACAGTCAGGAAGAATGACAATGAGAGAGACAGAGAAAGAGAAAGAGGCAGGTAGTACAAAGGTGAAAGAAAGAAAGAGAGAGAGAGAGAGAGAGAGAGAGAGAGAGAGAGAGAGAGAGAGCGAAGAGAGAGAGCGTGCGAAGAGAGAGATAGAGATATAAGAGACACAGCTGAATGAAAGCATTCATCTGTGTGTTGAATGGAAGGGTCTTAATGTATCCGGCGTTAAACAGATGGAAACCACGCGCTACAATGACATGTAAATACAGAGCACATGCCGTGCTAAACAAAACCATTATATACATGGACACTGAAGAGAGAGAGAAACATATGGATACATAGATAGAGAGATAGATAGAGATGGATAGATATATACATAGACAGACAGAGGGAGAGGGAGAGAGAGAGAGATAGAGATGGCTAGACAGACAGAAAGACAGAGAGAGAGAGAGATGAGGGGGTACATCTCCTACACCCCCCCCCCACACACACACACACACACTCTCTACCTGCAACACCTTTTTTTAATTTTTTTTATGACAGATTCCCCTGCAAACGCCTCCCTCAGCCAATCACATTCCACCAGCTGACAGTTGTGCTGCCGGTGGGTATTTAGGCCACAGTGGAGGCCATTTACATGTTAGCATGCGTCTTGTCAGGGAACCATTTGTGAAGGGCGGAAGCCAGTGTCCAGAGTCCCAACCACCCCCCATCCCATCGGGGCGGGGGGGGGGGGTGGGATTCTCCGTCAGCCCGGATTAGGTTTTACCTTTGATACGGGGGCCGTATCGCTCCACCACTGAAATGGGATTTGGGAAGTGAATAGAGCACGCTTTGAAGTTTGAAGCCTGGCAATGCAAAGCTCCATCGCCAACGCAGGAATACTGACGGATCATTCGAGCTCACACACGTGTGCACGCACGCACACACACACACACACACACACACACACGCATGCACGGACACACACACAGACACACCATTACATTCTGGTCCACACACAAGCAAAGCTAAAAGACGATACACTCATTGTGGGTTGAACAAACACAAGGGGACAAGTAAACCTTGATGTGTGTGCGTGCATGCGTGCGTGCATGTGTGCGTGCATGTGTGCGTGCGTGTGAGAGAGAGTAACATAGATAATTGCACTGCCCTAATCTCTACTTGTGATATTATGATAATCTTCTGATCGCCAGTAAAAGGTTAAACGTCAATGAACAAATACATTTAATAGAAGAGCCAATGAACTATACTAATAACTAAACTAACTACACATACATTCGCCTTCTCAGGGAACACCGCATGATATTCCAACAGGAACGCTCGTGGCATTTCGTCGTGCTCCATCAAAATGTAACGATTGAGCTACAAAATGTTATGGACACAATTGCGACGGTAAAAAAAAAAACTAAAGTGAAGCCCGCGTGAAGATGCGTCGTGAAAATACAGTTTTGTGTGGAAGAAACGCCAGCTCCTTATGCCTGACCGCCTGGTCTCTGAGACGACCCCCCCACCCCCGCCTTGTGAAAACCAATAGCATCCATACTCTGCTGTCCATCTCTCATTCTCCCAGCGTGCAGCAACAGGCCGCGTCGATTCGATAGCCTGCTCGTTAAGAACGAGCACACGAAGCGTGGATCGCCGGGTCACTCCGCCCTATAGTTGCGGGGGTGGGGGACACGGGGTCCAAAGGCCACACCACGACACCGCCTGCAACGAGGGGGGGGTGGGGGGGGGGGAAATCCCATCTACGAGAGGGTGACAGGTCAAAGGTCGCTGTGTTAGCAATTTGCAGCTTGTCACTTGGTCAGAGGCAATTAGGCAGGGAGGCGGAACAGCTCTCTAATCAACAATAACAGCCATTTTTGTAGCTCAGCCAGGGTTGCTTTACTTTTACAGGCATTTTACAGCCTGGTCCGAGTGACGAAGCCCCATCTGGAGGACAGGATACGCCACCCCCCCCGCCCCCCCATCCTAAGGAGGATGAGTTTGTGGGGGAGTGCCGGGGGGGCAGGGGGTGGAGATAGGGTGAGGGGAGGAGGTGGTTGTTGCTGTTGCTGTTGCTTACAGGCCTTGTACCGCTCTCTCACTCCAAGGGTCAGTAACGGGGCTGCCCTGTTAGCAAGCACCTGTTGACACGGCGGAATGGAAAGAAAGAGGGCGGGGGAGCAATGGAAATAGAGAGAGAGACAGAGAGAGAGAGAGAGAGAGAGAGAGAGGAAGAGAGAGAGAGACAGGATATACACAGAGAGAGAGGGACAGAGAGAGAGAGAGAGAGAAAGCGAGGGGGGAAGAGAGGGGGGAGGGACAATGGAAACAGAGAGACACAGAGAGAGAGAGAGAGAGAGAGAGAGCGATGGGAGGGAGAGAGGAGGAGGGGAGAGAGCACAGGCTGGATGGAAAAGGAGCGGAGTGAGAGAGGAAGAGGACAGAAGAGAGGCTGGAGGAAAGAAATGAGAGAGAGATTGAAAGCAGAGGGGGCCAGATGACATGGAAAAGCAGAGTGGGGGTTGGAGGGGGAGCGTAGAACACATTCAGATCAGTCTCCTGTATGTTTCAGCAGCCTCTACTACCAGAGAGTCAGTCGGTGGTACCAGCGTCTCGTGTCGGCCGGCCAGGGTGGGCACATAAATCAGTTGGCTTCTGGTCACACGCAGCACAGCGGGGTAGCGTACTCTCGGTAATCTACTGTGACCCCGCTTGTCATCTCTAGATGTGGCCCCGCCTGTGTGCACTTGTGCGTCTGCATCCGTTTGTGACTCATGCTACATCCAGCCCCTTTACGGACTACCGTTTTCCTTTTCTTCCACTCGTCGGTGAGATAACACTTGTTACTTGATCGCACCGCCACGCTGAGGTGGTAAACTGCGACGGTATCGGTATCACGCGGAGACGTGTTTCACGTCTCAGGCCATCGCTGTGAAGACGCTGCTGCTGATGTTTGGGCTTCCGATTAATCAGTTGCTGTAAACAACATCATAAACCGTGCACCCATTGAATAGGCCATTAACTCTCCTTCGTCGCAACGTCCCACTGAGTGATCCACGCACGCACGCACACACGCACGCACGCACCCACACGCAAACGGACAGACACACAAACATCAAACACACACACACACACACACACATACACAGTAGCACGACGTTCTGCAACACATTCTAATCTGTCACACACTCGTGCATCATTTGAATGACCGTCGGTTAACGTAATGCAATTCGTAACTAAAGGCTAAAAAAAAGGAAGGTTACAACACGATGGAAATAAAATGGACATTGCGAACCCACATCTGAAACAGTGTGTCAGGGAGCGAGAGCAGGAAGAAAGGAGGGCGGGGTGGCCTAGCAGGGAGTATTGGCTAATTCCAGCCATGCCAGCGCAAAGCTGTTGATAGCTGAGATAAATGTGGGGCCGCGTGCTCTGAACTCATTAGTCAGGAAGAATACGATCTGCAATGCATGTCGACTTATTGGCCGGCAGCATTCTGGTATCAAGGGGGGCGGGGGGGGGCTGACACACTGAATGATCCGACCCCTTCCCCCGGCTCAAGACCGTGTCGAATGTGAACAGCCGAACAGCCGTCAGCAAACTCCATGCCAGAGAGGGTGAAGTAAGAGGGAAAGGAACGACGGAGGTGGAAGCTGGGGGAGTGGAGGTGGTGGATATTGGTTTTTTTCGCCGCACGCATGCACACACACACACACACGCACACGCACGCACACACACACGCACACACACATGCCAATCCGCTAAAACATGACACCCCCCCCGCCCTTCTCCCAAGCCTCTCCCACCCTAACAACAACAACAACAACAATGAACCTTCCCTATATAGAACAAAAAAAGAGTCTTCTATAGAACAAAGTACGAAGTCTCAGAAGCAGAAAGTATCAGAACCGGGGCCCCGGGTGGGAACACTGCAAAACACCTCAATAAAAAAAACCGAAGGAACCTGCGTTTGCTCATGGGCAGAATATAAGCAGCAGCATTCGCCGTGATGATGTTAGCTGGGAGCTCAGCCACACGGGCCTGGCGCTAATGAGGAGAAAAAACAACTTAGAGAGAACGCCATCTTCGGGAATATAAACAATATCTAGCGGCAAGCCTCAGCAAATGCGTTCATATATATTCAGTGACGGAGGATACGGGTAATCGCATCGTGGTTCTTCTCCACAAACAACTCGTGTTCTCCTGTTCTACAAATTACCAATGAAAAGACAACAGGAGTGGGTGAATTCTGAGATAAAAGGAAGAAAATAAAAGAGATTGCAAAGTAGTGATCAACAAAACACCTCATCTCAGACGAACCCCCGAAATACCTCGATTCATCACCTCCATGTTGGAACCAATGGAAGTTTTTAAGTTCTGCGACTGCGAGCCACGGAGGGCCAAAGCAGCGCTGTGTGTCGGAAGACACGACCTCCATTGTTGGCCGCTTGAAGCCAATCCACTCCCCGTGCCCTGGCAGCCATTACGCTTCAGCCGCTGAGTGTTTACATGGAGGCTGCGGAGCTCCGGTGCAGATCGACCGATCTGTAGCAGTGCAATGTTAGCGTTAATGCCTGTAGCTCGCATATCAAGTCACGTATGAGCGTGTTTGACATGGGGACAGGCTGCCTGGGAGGGGAAAGCAATAGTGGAAACGAATGTGTATGTGTATGGGTCAAACGACGAGAAGATTCTCCCACAGTGAGAGAATGTTAACTGTCATCTAAGGACTACAGTCAACACTACGCCGGAATATATCGAGTAAAAATGCTGTTTTTGTGTCAAGAGTTTTTTCCCGACCACTCTAGCGTTTTTTCGGCCCACGTTTCCATCCCCCGCGCAGTTGATTCGCCGTTTCCGTTCACACCTTTTCGCCAGCGCATGTCCAGACCAATTGAGCCAAATGTCAATGTCCAGTTCACAACGCAGTACATGTCATCATTTTCAGAAATACACATTTTGCCTGTCCACACAGCAACAGTAGATGTATCTAAGCTCTGTTTTAAAAGGTGGAAAATGCCGGGCTTAGTGTGGGGGCAAAACGGAGAGAAAAAAAAAGAAAGAGCATTTTTATATTTAGTCGGCGTAGCGCGGACACGACCTCTCCCTCGCTTTCCTGCTACCACGCAACACTCCTTCTCCGGCCACCCTTGAAGATTGACGATTCCTATCTTAATAATTCCTTTAAGAGCAGAGCGTACACGTATATCTCGACGGAGATGCAATCTCGCTTAGTCGCCTGGCTTCCGCTGGAAGGTTCACCGCGGGTTAGGAACCCGGAAAGAGCAGATACACCGTCAATGATAATGCTGAATATTGTCCTCTGCTTTAAGCAGTGTTTAATCAATGTCAAACCACACACTCCTCACACGCACGCACGCACGCACGCACGCACACGCGCACACACACACACACACACACACAAACCCTTGAGCTAAGGAAGCCGCTCCGTCCCTATACAGCATATTTGTAAAGGAATATACAGTATATGCTCTCGGATGGCCTTTGTTATAATTGGGCACAGAGATGAAAAAGAGCAGGTTACTCCCTCAATCTCTCTCGCTCTCTCTCTCCCTCTCTCTCTCTCTTTCTCTCTCTCCCTCTGTCTCTGTAAAGGTCTGCTCATGCATGATGAATCGTCTTGAGCAGTTCCACAATCAAGTGCAGAGATGTCTGCTTCAACAGTCATTCATTACCACCTCATGGTCGAGCCATTAGGCTGCCATGGTGACGGGGGGGGGGACGGGGGACGGGGGGCGCTCACGATAGTTAAGCATACACACAAACTCACACAGACATGGGCATAGGGGCGGGGGAGGGGGAGCTGAGGGCTGACCAATGAGAGAGAGGCTAGAGACGGGGCTATAGAGGGAAGTGCCACAGAGAGTATGGGAACTGTCCAGGGTGCTGAAACTAGCTGACAGCAACCCTGTATCCGCCTCACCGTAAACGTCAGCACCCTCTCTCTGCGTGAACTTTCACCTTCAACAGAAACTCCCTGCAGATGTCCACCATACCTCAAAATGAAAGCTAAATAATCCTTCTGTCGTTGCTATTGAGTTCGCCCGTGGTGTCCATTTAACTGTCTCATGCCACCAAGTCAAAAAACAAAAGGAAAAGAAAATTGCTCATTAAAATATTTTGAAAATCCCAAATCCTACAGCTGGATACCAGTCCCCAGGGACAATAGCATTTTGGCTTGTCACACTATTTGCTAATCATCTCCACTGAGTTGTGCGCACACACACACACACACACACACACACATGTGCACAAACACACAGATACACACGTGCACATGCACCCACGCATATTCATGTGCAAACGCATTAAAAGGTCTGCGATCAACAGGAACCAAAGACTGTGTCGTGTTGGCTTTCCTGTCTATTGCTTTGCATCTTTTCCTTGAATCATTTATATGTTAATGCTTGTGCATTGTTGCAGACCTGGTGCTTGTGTTATGGTGAATTGTGCTTGTATACAGAAGCAGCGAGTGGATTCCAATAGTCTTAATAATGAGGTCTTGTTTAGAATGACATTATGTCAAATTCCCATGCGAGAATAATTTACATTATTTTGTGACATGGAAGAAGAGATAAGTTGTGTTATTTTTAAACGGTCACTGTCTGACCAGCTGAATAGTTCGACAGCACGTAGAAAACGGATGAGAGTTTGGAACATGCCTTGACATTCAAACCACTATAGCATAGGCAGCAACACACACCACTTAACTGTTAATACAAACAATGCAACAAATGGTTCATTTCAACAGTGAACCTGTGCCATAGCCACACATGCAGACATCACAGCTATAGGTAATGTTATGCAACAGGTCACCCGGCAGCACCCTTGAGCTGACGGACTCTTATAACGGACTGTGAGGATGGCGTCGACAGGGGAATGATGTCACGAGTCCGTAAATAAGGGTCCTTCTTTCCCGCGCACTGCAGAGACCAGGCGGGTGTGGTGACTGCACTCAAAAATAAGAGCCCCCTAAAAATTCTTCGAGGCATTGTGTGTGCGTAGACATCTCCGAAGCGGCTTCTCCTCCGTATCTAAATCACCTCTCCCACCCCCACCCCGCAGCCTGTACGTGTCCTGAAGTTCAGATCATTAATCTGCAGTCACGTCCATTTACAAAATTGCCGATCTCGCGTTTAGTCTCGCGCTGACAGCCACAAGGTGTCCAGTGACGGCGCGCCGTGAAGCGCGTCTCCCCAACACCAGCCTGGGCATTAAACAGGCTACATGCACACTGCCCCAGCCCTGCACAATGGCACCGTGTTACACATCTGCTTCTTCACCTAACAGCGTCTAAGTATTCCAGACACACACACCCCACTTCGAGGGGGAAATCTATGCCGGTGTCTTTATTTCCCCCTCTCTGTAGACCGTTCTCGTCTATGCGGCTTTTCGAGCCGAGTCTCATTTATACACGAGTGACAACAGCATGGCAAATGCAGCCCAACACAGCGAGAACATGCACGTACATGGCAAGTCGAATCACAGCTGTGGCATCTCCAGAACAACACTTGCATGCTATATGGATAACTGACCTCCCAGTCTAACGAATCCCACTCTTCGGTAAACATCCGGAGGATTTCTGTTCATCCAAAAGCGTACTAAGCGCAGCGGCTGTATGGAACGACTGGGCGATGTAATGCCATTGCGCTTTTAGTATTATCCTCATTAAATCAATTTTAACAGGGCACGTCGTCGAAGAGAAGGCACTCGTCGGAAAACGTTGCAAACGTCGAAGGCAACTTAACAAAAAAAAGGGACCCGGAATAGATTAACGACGCCTATACTCGACGATCGAAGATTTTTTTTTTTGTTTTTTTTGTGTTAGGTCGACCAAAAGATTCGACCAATTAGCGCAGCACTTGCGCTCACGGGCGAGTCGCTAACTGACGAAGCGCTACTTTCTATCGAGCTCCGCTTCGGTCTCAGCTGCCGCCGCGCCGCGTCGGGGAGAAGGCGGCGGACTACACATCACGCAACTTCCCCAGTCCAACAGAGAGAGGGAGAGCACACGGCGTATATTCCACATCCACGGAGAGGATCCCGAACGCGAGTGATGACAAAAAAAATAACCAACACAGAAATCCTTCCCCTCTCCAACCGGAGGATAATCAGGCGACCTTTAAAAAAGAAAAAAAGAAAAAAAAAAAGAGCCAGCAATAAGTGCTTCTTCTCAGCAGCAGCAGCACGTGACCCACGTCTCGTCCTTTGTGGAAAAAGGGTTGCATTTGATCCATTATAGCACCAAGCAAGATAAAACAGCTAAGAGAGTGGGTGGTGGGGGTGGGGGTGGGGTGGGGATTTAGATGTCTCATAATGTGTGCGTGTGTGTGTGTGTGTGTGTGTGTGTGTGTGTGTGTGTGTGTGTGTGGGTACGGAGGGAGGGAGGACGTTCTTCTGTTTTTTTCTTTTCTCGCTACGGAGTCTACTCACCATTAGCACAGCAAAGTTATTATGATGAGTGCAATGAATGGTGGTCGTGTTGCCCGCGGAGCCCGTTATGTGGCACCCCTCTGCCCGCCAGCCGCCGTGCCCATCGAGCAGGTCGAAGTCCCAGTAGGCGGCGGTCGGGTCTACACCCAGTGCGAAGTGCCTAAGAGCAATGGTTACGGAGTGCACGGCGTTCCCGAGGATGCACCCATCTGCGGAATAAATAAATAAACATAAAACAAACAAGTAAATAAACAAATGAAAGCAACACATGGAAATAAGGGGGGGGAAGGAAGCGCAGGGGAGAGGGGGGGGGACGTGTGCGCGTCGCTACTGCTCCTACCTTCCTAAAGACACGAGCACGTGAAAACACAAGACCCGACACACAGTAATTAGTAAAACACACACACACACACACACACACACACACACGCACGCACACACATTACACGCGTGTATGACCACATGGACGCACATGTCGTATTTAGCCTGTATATAAATCACCAACATACAGCAAGAGGTTTTATTATCGCGCAATATCAGCCGCAGATGGTCTCAGTTAACACGCGGCGCCAGACTTCGCTATACTGTTACGAAATATACAAGAAAATAAGTATGTCTGCTTCAAATCTGCTGCGTTGATTTACATTTCCCCCTACAGCGTATGGGTTTGCTTTACCGACTACATCGCAGGTCCGTGTCAATAATTACAATATTAAAAACAAAGTTGCATTACAGTGCAAAAAAACCCCGCGTCGCGTCGATGATGTCCACATTTAGCAAAACAGCAGATTGACGTAATATCCACTGGCTGGAACAAGCATGTCCGTGCAGCGTTGACATCACACACAACATGATGATAAAAATGGATTCCCCCCCCCGCCCCCCCCCCCCCTTACCTAATTTGGTGAAAGCAACTGGTGTTGAAACGCTCCTACGTTTCCCATCATCTGCAAGATTTGACGAATTCCCCGTGCAAGGGAAGAGTTTCCCATTGCGAAAGACAATAAACTGCAGCTTGCAAGTGGAGTTATCAACAGATTGTAGCGCGGAGGAGACAGGCGCAGCAGCCAGCGGTACATGGATTGAGGCGACTGCCACTGAGTTCTGCGGATGAAACAAAAAAAAAAGAAAAGGGAATAAAAATTAAATAATGACACAAATGTGCAGGGGAGGGGAGGGGAGAGAGTGAGGTGGGGGGCGGGGGGGGGGGGGTGCTCTGTTAGAGAAATACTCC
>OOFB01007804.1:56657-68993 GCA_900323305.1 Trachyrincus murrayi | reverse complement strand
AAAACACAACGTGGCATATACATAAAAAAAAAAATATATATATATATATATAAAATCTAGAAAACTATAATGATGGAGATTTAAATACAAATTTGAATATTACAGTTGGTGATTTTTTCAGAAAAGTCGCCCCTGACTTCTGCGGCAACATGCTGACCGATGCCCTGCAGGGACACCCCTCCACCACACCCATTCACCACCACCACCCAACCACCACCACCACCCCCCACCCCCCCCCACCACCACCACCACCACCCAACCACCACCACCACCACCACCCCTCCACCCCCCCCCCCCCCCCCCCCCCCCCCCCCCCCCCCCCCCCCCCCCCCCCCCCCCCCCCCCCCCCCCCCCCCCCCACCCCCCCCCCCCCCCCCCCCCCCCCCCCCCCCCCCCCCCCACCACCACCACCCAACCCCACACACCCCCTCACCCGTCTCCTAACTGCTCTCACTTCAGCTGTCAGACAGCAGATGTAGAGGCAGCTGGTTAAAAATAGTCCTTCCTGCCATGGCACCTTTGCGAGCTATGTGAGACAACGGCAACTTCCCACTGTCGTCGCCTGTGACATAAGCATTCACTATGGCGACCGCAGCACAATTAGCCGCGGCGACACGAGGTCGACAGTTGAACACAAGCAAAGAGTTTTTCTTTTCTTTTTTCGCACACCCCTTCTTGAGACTGAGGCGGGGAGAGAAAACTTTGTCCGTGAGGAAGTCAACTTTGTGACGTGAACGTCATGTTCTCTGCATAATGGCAGGGGACTTTTTCTTGCTCCCGCAACATTAGCTTAGCGTAGCAGAGCCTTTTTTGGTGGTCTTGGATTAGATTAGAGTCTATTGGGACGCGAGGTGTTCCAACTACCCCAGGCCATGTTCCAACGCACCATTCACAAAGTAAAAGTCCCCGTGTTGAAGCATTTCTTTTATTTATTACAATTTTTGTAGGGCTTTATTTCAATGTGTTCGTATTTGTTGCCCCTATTTTGGAAAGTATCTTCTAAGATTAGAAAGTAGAAATTGGAGTACTGTTTATTTATTGTTATTATAATAATAAATGCATTTCATGTAATTTAGCAGACGCTTTTATCCAAATTGTATCTCCATTTTTCTGTCTGGGATTAATAAAGTTAAGTAGTCTTAACTTATCTTATAAAGAGTATTACATTAACAAGCATGGGGTTAGACATCTTGCTCAATTGCTTATTATTATTACTATTATTATTACAGCTTATAATGAGATACTCGCATATGTAATCTGTTAATTAAAACAAGGCCAACAGATTAATGAATAAGATCATGTTTTTCACTTTACTCTAAGGCATTAATCTCTCAAAACATTCATGAACTTGCCTTTCATAACAGCACTTCTTACAATATAGTTTGACTTAATAAATCAATCAGATCAATAAATCAACAAAGCATTGTTTTTTTCTGTTTCTTTCTCTAATTATTATCTCATGAAGAGCAACAGCAGCACTACAGGGCAGCGAACTAGAAAATGGCATTTAAAAAATCTTTTTTTGCCTTCATCGGTCTCTTTTGACCTTTAGTGCGGTAAATATTATGCCCGCTGACATCTTCTCTGAACAAAGCTAGCTGCATATGGACCGCTATTGCTGAAGCAGAAATACAGCGAGGTGGGAGACTGCTCATCAAATCTATGATGTCTTTTTTTTTTAACTTTCTCACAATAACAGCAAGGGAAGAGCTGTATGTGAGACTAAACAATGTGTTTCTATTTTATAAAAATTATTGTTTTATATATATTTTTTTTATTATTTTAACAGCTACTAAGATAATAACCGCGCTTTCCGCTCTTGTTCAACCGCTAGCTAGCATTAGCATCATGCTCACCCAGCACCTTGTTCTTTTACATTATTCCTTATTTTAGCAGAGAAAGTGCGGCATTCAATTGATGTTTACGCTAACTAGTCTAAAACACATTACAACTGATCTATAGTTTCTGACATTCTCCGTTTTTTTATTTTTATTTACTGCATCGCTCGACGTTCGATGTTGATTCCCAACTGCACCCCATTGCTCGGCAAGTGTCAGAGCTCTGTCCTGACCACTTGGCGATTGATTACTGCATTAGCGTAGCCTAGCGCCGTATAGGACAGTCTCTCCCAGATGTTGCACATCTCGTGCCTCCCCAGGGGACCTCGTCCTCCGTCGCCTAGCACTTGATTGACATTAAACACAAGCCAGTGATTGCAGCCCCGTGGTTTGTGACCTTAAAGGCGTGATCAGTGGCATTCCGGCGATGTGTGTGTGTGTGTGAATGTGTGTGTGTGTGTGAATGTGTGATTTACTCTCGACTTACCTTGCGAGTACAGTTGGAGTATGGAGCATGGAGGTGAGCTACAAAATGAGGGTAAAAAATGTTTCTGTTAAAAAAAAATAAAAAAGGCTCAAATCTTGACAAAGTTGCCATTGGCGGCGTAGTGCCAATCATCATTTAAACATCAGGGCAAAACGAACCCGGGGGACTCGTGCCCCCAAGTTCTCCAGCAGACTCAATTTAAAAGAGTTAAAATCAATTTCTCTTCTCTCCTGGGTCAAATTAAGAAAGTTCCAGTGCGGCGAAGTGCTGACTCCATGACAGGACCTCCGTGGTCATGACAGGTGTTTCTTACGGTTTGGCGGCTGGATGTTGCATTTAGCTCTGCGCTAACATTAGCATTGTCCCCGTCAATATGCTAGGAAATAAAACATCAGTGAATGCAGCCTGACTGTGCCTCACCTACACCTACACCACACACTGTCACACATTAATTCATTCTTTAGCTCATTTTTTTCATTCATCAAACTAATTCATTCAGTCAATTCATTTGGTTATTCATTCATTCAAATTTTATAAATCATTAATGTGTTCATTCCTTTGTTCTTTTGTTCATGTGTTGTGGGTGAGCCTGTCAGTAGCCTACTTTAGACATATATATATTTTGTCATATGTATAATATTTATATGTATATATATATATATATATATATATATATATCCATCAAAACATCCATTCCTTTGTAAATGAGAAAAAGAAAAATCTGTGTGTTGCAAAGTTTTCAATGAGCATGTACATGCATGATTCATAGCATGCTGCAATGATGCTATCCACCTTATTATGGTATTTTATAATAAACCATTATTATAAAACCTACTGTCATGTCATTGAAAGTACACAGTTACACACTACACTAGCAAAAAATACTATGTCACATATACTGTGCAGAACATTGTCTTTTTTTTTAAACATCTTTGTCTCTAACTGCAATTTAGATTATCATAAGCATTGGCCTCATGCCAATCTGTCCCGTCAACAGGTAGAAATATGTCTCCATGAATTAATGACATGCTGTTGAAACGCTGTTGAATTACCATAGTGCATGCGAGTATGTATATAATATATTCAATGTGAGGTTTATGAGTGTGTGTGTGTGTGTGTGTGTGTGTTTGTGCCAATTTTGTGTGAATAATGTGTGGCTTGTGGCTTCAGGTCTCTCTCTCTCTCTCTCTCTCTCTCTCTCTCTCCCCCTCTCTCTCTCTATCTCAGTGTCTCTCTCCCACATGCTCGATACTCTCTCTCTCTCTCTCTCTCTCACATACAAACGTAGCCGGGCCTCTGAATGTGAGTCTTATCCAGCCGTCCTCTGATCAGTGGAAGGCCCTGATTCCTTCTGACACCCAAACCTTATTTAAAGAACACATATATCAGGATGAAACACGAGGACTCCCTGGCTCACTTCCCAGGTGAGGTTGTGAGTGTTGTCATAGGAAGCCTGTTGTAATGGAGTCCCACCATGATAGATGGCTTTAATTAGGCTAACAAGCTTTTCCTGGGAGTTGTGATACCGGAAGCTTGCGGAAAGAATTGTTTGCCTAAGCCTCATTGAGCAGCCTAATGGAAGTCTTTATGCGTTAAACAAAACAATGAAATAAAAAATCAAAATAGGTGCCGCTCGCCGGTCTAACAGTTGACACAGCTTATTCAATGGGCGGTGTGTGTGCGTGTGTGTGTGTGGGTTTTATTTTTTTACCTCCACCGAGGAGGTTATGTTTCCGCCCCGCCTGTGTGTCTGCGTGCGGCATATCTCGAAAAGTAGAACATGGAGTTGCACCAAATTTGGTGGTTAGGTTGGTTAAGAACTGATCAACTTTTCATGCCAATCGGCCAAAACAGGGCGTGGCAGTGAGCGTGACATATCACAAAAGGTGCATAACTCCCCATAGATTTGCGTAACACCACCAAATAATTATCCTGAAAGGTTTGTCAAGGTTTTCATGGTGATTGCTGAGTGACCAAGCACCGCCCACTTCCTGTTTACTTGAACATCTCTAAAGGGAGCCTTGTGGGGTGTCATCGGACTCAGCTCAGAGCAGCCACATGGCTCCCTCCAAGCCACGCCCACTTCTATCTTAGAGTCTTTTGCGATTGCTTACAATACACAGTGTACAAAACACTAAACACACTTCTCTACATTAGACACAGAAATCTAACATGATTCATCAAGGCACTGCCATTCAAAATACCACACCTATGAGCAATTGATCAAGCACGGCCGCCAGGTGTACAGACACGTAGGTGCTTAATTGTAAACTCACTAATCAGGTGTAAGCCTTGAAATGGCACAGAAGTGACATCACTTTAGATTTCTGTGTCTAATGTAGAGAAGTGTGTTTAGTGTTTTGCAAAACACCGTGTGTCGTGTTTTGCAAAATGTGTGAGGCTGAGAATGTGCACGGTTCTCCAGATCTGGGCTGAGGTTTCGCTCCTTGGCTGTCGGGTTTCACTAACTGTGTGTTATTTTTAATTTTAGTGCGTAAGCAATTGTAAAAAATGGTAACACATTCACTCGTTTTCTGATTGGTTTGAATTGGTTTGAAATGTTTCGTTGGCGTCTTGCGTCATTTGCATACTAAAATGTGCCTACTCCATCCTAACACAATAAAACAAAGCAAACAATGTCATGTTAGACCGTGTGTTCATAATGAGATAAAGAACATTATCCAGAACAAAGTGCTTCTCACGGTGTAGGACCTACTGTCACAACCCTGAAGTGCAGGGATTGGAGACTTGGCTTGTTCCTTGGCAGAGGTCTGTGCTCTACTGACCACATTTTAGAGTTTTATTCTTATTTTTAACGTGTTCTCTCTCTCTCCCTCTGTGTGTGTGTGTGTGTGTGTGTGTGTGCACGCGCACGTGTGTGTGCATATGTGTGTATGTGTGTGAGTGTGGGACATGCATAATGTAGTTAAGGCTAAAGTTGTTGAGATTCACAAAGACCACAGCCAATCAAATCAATGCATGCATGTTTTTAAGTTTCTTCATTTGTTTGTGGGTTACAAGTAGAGCCATCTCAAGTAGAGGCGTCTATGAAAGGAAAAAGAAAACATACACAAAATATAGACTATAGTTTTTAACACTGTGGAGTGTGTGTTGTTTCATGTAGTTTATCAAACATTTTCATGCAGTCTTCATGAATGTTGGGAAAAGCCATAACCATTTGCTATTTAGCTCCAAGATATGATATGATCTTGTAGAGTGTGTGTTGTTGGTGGCTGGTTTAAGCAGTCTCACCTGGTCAGAGTCAGACTGATTAGACTCTGGGGCTGGGTGAGGCTGCACACCTGTGGGGCATTGGCCAATCAAGGCCCACAGGTTAAACCAGCCACCAGCACACACACTCAGGAGGAGCGCTAACATGTTAGCACGTACCGCCTGCTCTGCCTGTTCAAACCGTCATTTTGCTTGCAAACTCTACAATAAACCGGTTCAACCAACATCTGCCTGTGTCCTGCCATTTGGAGAAGCCCTGAAAACCATTGTAGATGGCATGTGGCATAGGGAAACTGCCACAAACACAGAATTAGATTATATTTGGGGGGGGGGGGGTGTTAACTTGAATGCATCAGTTTTGGACAAATTTGTATAGAGTAAGGGAATACAAGAAATACCAAAACATTAGGATCAAATACATGGCCCAAAAGGCGCTTTTAGAAAAATACATGTAATGTCCGCGACACTTTCCACTAATTAACATATCGAAAGTCAGTTTTAATCTGTATTTTATGCAGTCTATGTGCGCTACACCCACACCGGAGCTGAGCTGGTCACACAGTTACTTACTTTTTACTGTTGTAGAGCTAGCAGGATACACTTCTAAGCAGCGATTTTATTGTTATATCCATTGGGGAAATTTTGTGACATCCAGTTGAATTGCATTTTAGTTAGGGGCAGGGTACTCTGTAATTCACCGATTGTGTAGAAATATTGACCAAACAATAGCTCTATAGAGAGGAGGGCTGCTGCCCGACAGCACTATGCTGCTACACATTTCATTTTCAGTTTTAATGTCGGGACGTTCACAATATTGTGGCGGGCCGCCACAAATAAATCAATGTATGGGAAACACACACCCACACACACACACACACACACACACACAACAACTGCTGGGCACTGGCTCAGAGGAAAGCCAGATTTACAATAAACGTTGATGAACAGCAACCACCAAAACTTTAAAAAAACTACAAATTATTTCCTCGCAAAGCAGGCGATTTGGCGAAAATTTTGAATGTAAGGTCCATTATTAACCACTTCAACCAAATCAAAATATCGTTAGAATATGAACATTACCAACAAAAAGTAAATGAAAGTAAACTTTTAAAAATATCTTTATGTATAGTTGTGAACGTGCAGGTCCTCTACCGTCCGCCAGGGGGTGCTGCAGCCCCCTCCGCACCCCTACTTCCCTCGAGTAGAGCAGATCGTTTTTTGCCATATAATAGAATAGAAACCGCGTTCCACCGAATGTGTATTTGTGAGCAGCGAACTCCTCGTGAACCGGCCGTGCTCCCTCTGGATTTAACCCTTCGACGTTCCCCAACCTCAAGAGCTTGTGTTGTTCCATACATATACTCTTTATACTATCAATGAATGCTGCCTATCCTGCCCCCCCCCCCCCCCCCCCCCCCCCAGGGACATCTCAAGGCTTACTTTTGTCTGATTTCTCATTAGTCCGGTCATGTCATCGTGTTCGAAGGAGAAACACAGGAGCCTTTTCTTTTAGGGGAAGGCCGGAAGTATTTTATGGGTTTCTCAGCCACCACTGAAATTAGCAAACGCCACAAATACTGAATAAAGGAGCAGCCAGAAGGTACTCGGTTATGTTGATTAATCAGCTGGTTTAAAGTAACAAAGAGCGACAACTCGCAACCTTTCTCTCCTGAAACGTATTTCCTACTTCCTCCGAAAGTAGCGAGGGCCGTTTTCTGTTAGTGCTTTTACTTTGAAGGATCAGAACGCCAATCAAGCTGGGAGTTTATGGAAATAAATGAACAAAAGCGTCCTTTCCATCTGCCGCCTTGGTTAGAGGGCGGATAACTCCATCGCACCCTTCGGTGTTGTTGTTATTGCTGCTGTTGCTCAATGACAGATTGCCATTTCAAGACATAAGTTAAGCCAGTTTAAAGTTTGGTCTCCAAGCAACGTCGCACAGAAAGAAGCCATTTAGCCTACCCTTCCTCCCTGTAAGAGAAGCTTTTACAGAAAAAGCGGAGGACAAAGCGTGAGGATGTTGCAGCAGAACCAGGCCATCCATTTACCCAGAATTCATATCTCTTCATCTCTTTCTTCGGGCACCATTGATCCGCGAGACTGGAAGTTATTAATAATGAAAAGACGTATTTTAAAGCGTCCCATTTGAAGCCAGAGAAGCAATAAATCACGCCGTGAGCCTATCCAAGAGCCTCTCCCTCTGGAATATATTATATTGTTCTATTAACTCTAAGTGGACACTATAATGTAATCCAATATTGATCTACATCTGCGGTCATCGCATTCAATCCCGTCATGATATTCAATACGCTGTATGACAAGCCTCCACTCTCCACTTGGCTCACTTACAGTAATTACAAAGTGCACATCTCCCCCCTCTCTCTCTTATCCCCCTCCCCCCCCCCCCCCCCCCCCCCCCCCCCCCCCCCCCTCCCCCCCCCCCCTCTCTCTCTCTCTGTGATGGAGAGCTTGCTAGCCCTAGCGTCTAATTGATAAATCAACAAAAGCAGCAGTCTATTATAACGGCTTTCAAGATGCATTTGTTGTGTGTCGTTCTAAGTGATGTCTGATGCCGGAAAGAGTCGCGTCTGTGTGTAATAAAGATGCGAGTCGGAGGTCAAATTGGCCATTAAAACAACATGTAGTGAAGCGCTGGCTGTGATTTTAGTTGAACAGTTGCACTGCACGTTATTGATTCATGGGAGTAAATATGTCCTCTGCTACTGTGTTGTCTTTACTAGTCACAGCCTCTGTGTTGGAGCGGGTCCAACTAGGTCTAACGCCCCAGTGCCTTGGGTCAAGGGTCATGGTGTGAGGGTATTCAGCTCCACGTCTGTCCACTGATGTTAGGGGAACTCACACACAGGCCTCCGTCACCCGCTGTTAGTTTCAAACCGACATTTCGCTCGTCATCTTTAATGCTATAGTTGCTAACTCGCTAACCCAGTAGCCTACATGTTTGCTAACTTGATTGACTGAAATTTGCACGGAAGGCTTTTTCTCAGATTAGAATATGTTTTTGCTTTACTTCCAACCGGTTGGGCAAGACCACGAGCGTCGCTCTGATTGGCTGGAGTTTTTTGAACAACGTAAGGCCGCGGCCATATTTGGAAATCAATTGCTGCCCAGCCGAGGCCAGACTGATATTGATTACAAAACTCAAACGTGAATATCAGGATGGTCTCACGTAGCTAGATACATTTAGCCTTCAGATATGTGGTGTGAAGAATGAAATAATCATTTTCTAATGTAACACCAACTAACTAACTGACTAATCAACTAATTAACTAGCTAAATAATTAACTAGCATACTAACTGACTAACAACTAACCAACTAACCTTGACTGTGACCGTGGCGAGGGCGTTTCCTCCAACGGCGGGAGAATCAGGCCTACGGTGCCTCTAGAGGACACAAAGCATAATGTATGTTTTCGACCCAGCATTTTAAACCTATGGGGAATTTCAGAAAACTTTCTGGGGCGCGCCCTGAGCCCTTGATAATTCTCACCCTGTCTGCTTGGTTCTGTAGTGAAACACGGTGAAACAGGGACAGCGGGACCTCTACCAGACTTACAACATGCTACAGAGTGGCACACAGTACAGGGACAATAGGACTTTTATATATACTTACTTAGTACTACAGTGCAAAAGCATACTGCATACTGTAGTACATGTACAGCAGGACCTCTGGCAGACTAACACACAGTAAATACTGACACACGCACACACGCATTCCTAAATAGCTAAACTATTAATATATATCATGTGAGCAATTGGGAACGATATTAATCAAACACACACAATAGGGCCTCTTTAACAAATACAATGTTGTCATTGTCAGGAGATATTGCTTGCAGAATCCAAATCTACTCGACAACACATACACGAAAGTAAAAAGATGAAAGTGAGTGTTTGTGTGTGTGTGTGTGTGTGTGTGTGTGTGTGAGAGCGTACTGTATGCATGTGTGAGTGCATGTGTGTTGTGTGTGTATGTATGTGGTGAGACCCTCAAGAGGAAAGCCATGGAGAGCAGAGAACACAACATCTGTGTATTAATAGTGTGACTTTGTGAGGTACGGTGCAGTAGATTTAAATGAAAGGCAAGTGAAACCTTTGAATGCGGACGGGCAGCGGGGAGGATGAAGGTTTCCAGGACCCTGGGTGGTGTTCGGGACGCACGTCCTGAAATGTCTTTGAGAAACAAGAGCTAAAGTGAGAAGGGGGAGAGGGAGAGAGATAGATAGAGAGAGAGAGAGAGAGAGAGAGAGAGAGAGAGAGAAAGTGGAGAGAGAGAGAGAGAGAGAGAGAGAGAAAGGGGAGAGAGAGAGAGAGAGAGAAAGTGGAGAGAGAGAGATGAAGTTTAAAATTACAGATAGGGAGGAACAGGAGAGAGAAGAGAAGAAAGATAAAGAGAAAGCAGAGAGAGAGAGAGAGAGAGAGAGAGAAATTGCAGTATTTGTAGGAGCTATTTTTTCCAGCCCAATACATTTGTTTCAAGAGAGTGAAATAAGAAGGAGCAATAGAGAGAGGGAAGGAAAAAGGAAGAGAATGATTTGTATTTTTAACAGGTCTTTAGATAAATGGCCGAGAAAGGGAATGAAAGAGAGAGAGAGAGTGTGTGGCTGAAAATTATTTGCAGCGGTTTTGATTTTTATGGTGTGTGTGAGAGCGGAGTGAAAGAGTGAAAGAGAGGAGGAGAGGGAAATTATTTGCGGGCAGTGTGACAGGTTTGGAGAAAAGAGAGGTCGAGAGAGAGGGAGGTAGGGAGGGAGGGAAAAAACAGAAAGAGGAAAGAAAGAAATATTGAGAAAGAGAGAGGGAATGAATTGATTTTTCCAACAGGTTCAGAGATGAGAGAGAGAGAGAGAGAGAGAGAGAGAACAAAAGAGAAAGGGGAGAGAGAGGGAGCAAAAGAGAGAGAAATGGATAAAGAGGGAGGGAGGAGATGATTTGCGGGGGTATTTTTTTCCGGCAGGCCCGGAGAAGCGAAGCAGGGAAAGGGCAAAGTCTCTGTAGGTGACGTTCATCAGGCTCGCTGGTAAAGGTCACCGCGTGCCCCCCCCCCACCCACGGTCGGTTACCCCCAGAGAGAGAGTACTCTTGGGGGGTCGCAGGGCTCCTCCAAACGGTGGGTAAACATACCCCTCCCCCTTGTCTCATTCTTCAATGGCTTGTGATCACACGGAACGTACCAAGTCATAAATAACGGCTAATTGTCTTATGATTTATAGAGTGGATTCTACACGTGGACCGCTCCATGTAGCTGCAGTTGGCAAGTCATAACGCCGATCACATCGTGTGCTAATGGTACATGAATACGATTAGTTTAATAGATTATTACTGTTATGTATGAAACAACGATATACAATGACCTATACAATTACTAATTTACATTCTAATTTCTAATTTCATCTAATCTGTATTCTACATTTTGTATTACATATATTATCTATGATATATTATGGTATTTTACTGTTTATCATCATTGCGCTGCATACGGATATATTTATATTTCAAGCGTTTTCTTTGGTGCCTTATCCCTTTGGCTTTTAAAATAATACAATTCCCCCTCAAGCTAGTTCAAACGCCTAAACCTGATGATAATATAATAATATAACTTCTAAACCTGAGATAATCCCTGAAAACACCCGGTTATTTGAGAGAAGTAAATGTTTATGTTCAGATACCTGTAAGTACACTTAAATTATCCACAATGTTTGTAGAAAAAATCATAATTAGAAGAAAAGTCAGAAGTGACATCACAGTTTTTCGTAATGGGGCTTTGACACAGGGCCGTAATTATAATATACATTGGGGGGGACACATTCCCCCCAATATATAAAAATGTTAAAACATTTAATAATAATAATAAAAACAAAAATCATAATCATAACTAAACTTAACACAAATTGCCATTATTATTACTACCGGTTCTAGTATTACGGTGTACAGCAGTGTGGTTTGTCCTAGTGGTGTTGCCGTGCCATTGCTCGACTGCTGTGGGTAGGTACAATGTCAAACACTGTACTGTCTCTCTATTTCATTACTTTAAAACAAATACAGTGTATTAAAAATGTATGTAAGGTTGATAAATAAAACAATTAATAACAATAAATAAATACAAATAAATGAGAGGAGAGGCAAAGAGATGACTGAGTACCTGAGTACCTTTTACACAACATTTTCAAGGCGGGAATGTTGCGCCTTTATTTCCGCCCCGCATTCTGTATAAAACGTACAAACACGGAACAGGGGTCATTTTTGTTGCGCCTTTAAGCCGGCAGCGGAGGTAGTAACAAAGCCGGATCGACGTCTGTGTAAAAAGGCTAAGCCGGCATGGGGGGGCAAGGGGGTGTGACGTTTTGATGAAGTGTGCGAATTTCTTCAATCTCTTACATTTCCTCCAACGTATTACTGATCGCACAAACACGTTGCTCGCACGAATCTGCCAATGTAACCAGGGATGCAAGAATACCAAAAAACTAATCGAATACACGGTCCAAATCTCAACGAGTACTCATGCCAGGAGGAGAGACCTGGAGAGGAGAGGAGAGGAGAAGAGATGACTGGAGAGGAGAGGACAGCAGAGGGAAGGAGAGGAAGAGAGATGACCGGAGAGGAGAGGAGAATATAGGACCAGAGGAGAGGAGGAGAGACCTGGAGAGGAGAGCAGAGTAAAGGAGAGGAGAGGAGATAAGATAACTGGAGAGCAGGGGAGAGGAGGAGAGTCCTGGAGCGGAGAGCCGAGGAAAGGAGAGGAGAATATACGACCAGAGGAGA
>OOFB01007804.1:39302-56176 GCA_900323305.1 Trachyrincus murrayi | reverse complement strand
CGTATTACTGATCGCACAAACACGTTGCTCGCACGAATCTGCCAATGTAACCAGGGATGCAAGAATACCAAAAAACTAATCGAATACACGGTCCAAATCTCAACGAGTACTCATGCCAGGAGGAGAGACCTGGAGAGGAGAGGAGAGCCGAGGAAAGGAGAGGAGAATATACGACCAGAGGAGAGGAGGAGAGACCTGCAAAGGAGAGGAGAGGAGAAGAGATGACTGGAGAGCAGGGGAGAGGAGGAGAGATGACCGGAGACGAGAGGAGGAGAGATGACCGGAGAGCAGGGGAGAAGATAGACGAGGAGAGCAGAGGTGAGGAGAGAGAAAAGAGACTAGTAGAGACACATTGTCAGTGAGGAGCAGAATGATAAACAATGCACTGATACACCGGCAATTCATGATTTGTTTCATTGATTTAATTATACATCTGAAGCCATACAGAAGTAGCTAGCTACTGAGAGAAGTCTATGGGTGTTGAGGTATGTCAGATGGGAGTGAGTGTGTCTGTGGAATATGTAGATAATCAAAGACAAACTTAATAGTGAGGAGACGGGTGACAGACAAAGACAATAGACACGTTTTGCTGTCGGTGTGTAGATCCTCACATTAAAGAAAATAAAGGTGCTTTACAACCGTGCGTTTTAGAGGGTGATTTTTCACTTCATTTCATAATTACTGTCAGATATAAGAAGTACAACACGACAAGTCCTGGAGAGCAGGGGAGAGGTCTGGAGAGAGGTCTGGAGAGGAGAAGAGAGGGCTGGAGAGGAGAAGAGAGGGCTGGAGAGGAGGAGAGAGGTCTGGAGAGGAGAGGATGAGAGGAGAAGAGAGGTCGAGAGGAGAGGATGAGAGGAGAACATGAGAGCAGAGCGAGCGCCCCTGCTGCCCACCCAGGTTTCCTTGTAAATATGTAACAACAATTTGCTAAACACAATATCTGGACTACATGTAACTATGCATAGGCTCTTCTTCTTATCCTTTAACATGAAGCCATCAATTATTATTATTAACTTCTACAGCATTAAACTATGAAAGCTCTGAGTATAATATTATATGTCTACACTTAGCACAGTTATTTATTCAGTTTGAGCTGAATTATATTCTATTTAAAGAGATTGGTTGAAGTAACTTGTTCTAGCAACAGGTCATGGGGTCATGGTGAATAAAAAATGATACAGCTTTTACAAAACTCAGTTCTAACTTCGAACATAATTTTCGTTTTCATCTTCACAGACATATTTCCTATATCTCAGGAGCATTTTCATTTTGGCTGCCAATTAATTCCCTGCCAAGCGCAATGGTAGATTTGATTACCAAAATCCAGCATGGAGTTGATAATGGAGAGAACAGGTGCATGCTGGGATTGGGATGGGTAAAAGTGTAACCGCCAACCGCCGTACCAAAATGGTGGTAGGTAGGCCACAGATAGCAACAACACCAAGTTGGATCATCGTTGACATGAACAAAGAACTAAAGACCAAGTTTACCATTTCCTTTGGGAGTACTTTTGGCTTTCCCCATCAGTTTTTTTTAAAGAGTAATACACACAAGCCTGGTTTTGTGATTTTTCTGGCATTTGAAGGTCAAAAACAATCCAAAGTTTAAAAGCAGCTAACTTAATCTTGCTACTCTGTGATGCGGGCATCTAGGGAATAACACTGTTACTTACATCAGAGAGTACTGAGACCAGTCTACACTGCAAAAGAAAATACTGTGGATCAACTATAAATGAAGACCAATGCTTACATTGAAACACCTTTTCATAGAAAAAATGTGATTCAAAAGACTTTTCTGTCAAACCATCAGACATCAACCAATTCATATGTTGTACAATGCACCGTGGACGACAGATGTGTTTTCAACCACTAGATGGCAGCATATTCACAAAAGTGGCCTGCTGTGTAGTTGCTCTTTAAGAGCCTTGTCCTTGACCCCCCCGAATCGTTCACATACAGAGTAGCGGTGTCTCGTAGCTAAAACCTTCTCACAAAGCGGTCGGTTCATTAGCGGCGGTGACAGCGCGCGCCTTCAGATGATCCTAGCTCAGTTATCTACATCATGAGCCATTCCACGCCATTGTCAGACAGATGTGATTCATGAACGGGCCACAAAAGGCCAGTGTTTCTGTACATTTCCATCATGGCTCCCAAGACATTTCTGTTCCGCCAGCTCAGCATCTAGCGTCTACATGGCTCATTTATATGATGAATAATACCTTTGGTTGGAAGGGGGCGCCGGCAGGGGCACGGGAACTAGGGGCCACTGCCCCCCCCCCCCCCCCACCCACTTTTCCCTCCTTCTCCCACATGTTTTTAAGTTGAGAATCACCGTATCGCCACAAATGGCCCTATATTGCAATACTTACGGTAAAAGAAGCAATCAATCATTCCCGTCCACTCTAAGAATTACGGTAGAATATGGTGCCCACACCACCGTCTCTCGAGTCATCGTCGCTTCACTGTTCAGTTGACCGAGGCAACAGCAACACGGGGGACGACGAGAAGTCACACTCTTTGATATTTGATATATCTTTGCCCTCCTCAAGCCACCGTGTTAACGGTCCATAAACGTTTTCCTGTTCCGTAACAACAGTGAATTATCAAAGTGATATGTGCACATTTTAATTTGTCAGTTCCCAGCAAGAACTCCCCCCCTCTCATTAATGCTGGGATTTGATAGCCGTCCCCATTTTTCTAATGCTTTTCATTCTCAGTTCCGCTGCCATTACCAGCTTCCCGAGCCCATCAGTATCTCTTATGTCTTCATAATAATAATAAATAAACATGCTCTATGGTTATTTATGGACCAGATGGTAGACAGCTGTTCCATAAAGCATTACAAAGCAACCCCCCCCCCTTGACACCAGTGTGTACGGTTAAAAATGTATAACAACACACTGTAACCTTTTGAACCTCTTAATATGCAATTAAGAGTATTCAGATATTTCAATTTAGAGCTTTTTTCATAGATCACATTGTGGAAAAAAATGCAGATAATGCACAGCGTTAACATTGGACAATGCCAGTATTATACTTCCTCTTCACTCATGACAGAAATACTTTTCCTTGGACTCACCGTCCAGCCCTCTCTCACTCCCTGTCTCCGAGCAACAGAGAACGACCACGTGTGCAGTACCACCTCTGACCACAGGGGGAGTCACACAAACGCATTGTGTAAAACATTTCCCAGTCAGGTGCAACCACTTCACATTTAAAAGGCAGAAAATGCAAAGAAAACCGGCGCTGAGGCATTAAATAAAACTACTCTAACACAAAGACTTTAGATATTATAAGTGAGCTGAACTTTTGGAGTAAAAAAAAGAAAGAAAGAAGAAAAAGTGAATATTTTTCAGAGACACATTGATGACTGGAGAGGACCTTATAAAAGAGATGTGTTGCTAACAGTGGAGGAGGCCCACCCTGTAGACCCCTGATCAGGAGGAGTTATGGCCGTGCCAGGTCTCCTCTCTCCCAGGATGTAGGGCAGTCCGCTGACTGCTAAGCCAGCCCAGCGCTGTGCGGCTGCCGTGGTGATTTACTACACGCCGCCGCACGGCAGAAATACCCTGACCTACTTTATCATCATTATTTCCATAGCCTTGACTCCACCGCGCTGCTTGCTCAGCAGAATGCAGCCAAGGAGGGAACGCTGTGTACTTCCTGCCCCCGCGTTTTATTTATCCTTCCAGCGCGTCCCCGCCCTGCCCGCCACCACCCCGGGACACCTGTAGAAGACCCTCGTTCAGTGTGCAAGGAGGGGTGGGGGGGGGGGGGCTGTGGAAGTGACATCTCTATAAAGGCCTGTAATGAAGTCGGGGCAGTGCATTGTGGGGGAGATGGCAGGTACCACAGAAGATATGGATGCAGCAGCGGCGGTGCCGGTGGACCGGACTTGGGAGGGGGGGGATTTCCCGCCTCTTGTGCCGTGTGATTGACAAGCGGTCATGAAGGCAGAACCCGGCTCGCCAGGGAAAGGCGGGAAGACAGGGCGGGCAGAATGGCATTTCACACGCCACGCGGCAAGAAATGAACAAAAACAAGAATGCCGCCATTTGTTCTCCAGCCGCCATTGTCAGCGACTCCAGAGCGGGACGGATGGTCACGGTTTACAAAAATAACATCCATCCTCACCGGTCGTGTTGTCCTCTGACAGAGTCTGCAGCTGATAGAATCCAAGCGAACTGAAGGGCCAGAGAAGCCAGAGACAGAGAGAGATATTCATTAAAATCACTTCTGATTTGCACAGAAAGAGGCTTTTTGTTGAAAAGAAAAACGACCTCTGTTGAACCACCAGGTTACACTTCATAAGACTCTGAACCTTGTATCTGTACACCTGGCTTTGAGAGTAAACCACATAAACCATCTAAACACCTTAAGGGGCAAAGCTATGCAAGGCTACTTTCTGCTGTATATAATAATATCAACACATATATTATAACAAGATGCTTTGATCCAAAGTGACTTCCATAGAATGTGTAGGTAGGGGTTACTCATCTTGCATTAGGACACCTACAGTTAGACTGTGGACATTGGGGATCGAACCCAGGACCTTTTGGCTACGTGTCACCTTTCTCACTACACTTTCCTACAGCATGTCCCCAATACAGCAGCATTTACACATTTGATCTTTTCTTGGTCAGCTGTCCCATTTGTTGATGGGAACATCGAAAGAGTTTGAGTAGGAAGGAGAGAGCTCCTTGATTCTATAGGAGGTCACACCAAGAGATTCATGAGCAGCTAAAGCGGCCGGCAGCCGTTCATTTCCACTGAGAGCTGGCGACGAGGAGCGGCGGTCACCCTAGCAGCAGTGAGCGGCGAGATGTCCGCGTCCAGAGCGACGAGGAGAGTTGTAACTTTATTCAAATTACCGGTGTCTGCGCTGAAGTGGCAGCAACCAATAGCAGAGCTGGATTGTATTTTCTGGAAGACAAACTATTTGTTGATGTCTCCGGTGTACCGGCGCTATAATCAGTCTTTTTTTACACATAGACATAGACTCAAACACAAACGTTTGTTGTACCGAGAGCGAAGAACCAGGGCAAATTCCTTGTGTGTGGTAACATACTAGGCAAACAATGTGATTCTGATTGGATTATTAGATTAGATTCAACTTTGATTCCAGTTATGTTGCCATGCATACAATAGCCCAAAGTCAATTGTTTGTAAATATGATTTGCTTGCTGTGGAGTGTGTGTTGTTGGTGGCTGGTTTAAGCAGCCTCACCTGGTCAGAGTCAGACTGATTAGACTCTGGGGCTGGGTGAGGCTGCACACCTGTGGGGCATTGGCCAATCAAGGCTCACAGGTTAAACCAGCCACCAGCACACACACTCAGGAGGAGCGCTAGCATGTCAGCACGTACCACCTGCTCTGCCTGTTCAAACTCTACAATAAACCGGTTCAACCAACACCTGCCTGTGTCCTGCTGTTGGAGAAGCCCTGAAAGCCATTGTAGATGGCATGTGGCAGGGGGTACTGCCACACTTACTAAATTATAAACTGGGGAAACATGGGAAATAGTTAATTTGATCATGCTTTCTGGGACGCCGAGAGGTTCTGCGAACTTGAGCAGTTGATAATGTATTTAAATACTTTAAACAGAAGAAAGTTCTGTATAGCCTGGTATCTTACGAGGCAGCGCAGATACCTAATTAATGTAATTATTGAGGTTTAATTAGCCATCGTGATCGCTGGTTGTGTCTTAGACCAACACATACGTTTATAAATGTAAGAACCGGAAAACATGTCCTTCACATAAACACTTGAGTGAGACCATATCTTCTCACCGTGTATTTGTAGCCTTTCAATCCCAATTAACTTGTCCTAATTAACACGGAGGGATTCTCTCTCTAGAGCTGTCACCATTAAATAGGCCAAATGCTGAACTATTGGCTGATTTAATGTGAATAATACGACTTCATTCATATCCTTTGATTCAGCTGTTATTGAAGCCCTCTGGTGTTGGCCCGTCTTTAGGGTTTGGCTGGCCCCATCTGGCAACTGAAATGTACCAGGCGACGGTGCTTCTCAAGGTTATTATTATCCTGCACATTGGATGAATTTTCATTTCTGATGTGGAACACATTCTCCTCCCTGTGTGGACCACATGTGTTCCTGGACCTGAAGACGCAACCCAATATGATGTTCCTTACAGTAATACAAAATATATATATATAATTATGCCCAGCAGCGTGAACATGGCCCGAGGAGGTGAAAATGGAAGATAGATTCCCTTACAGACTGCAGCTTTCTCTTGCTTTTCTCAAATTCTGCCTGTTCCACCATTCTCCCATCCTCCCACTCGGCTAAGCTATGATTGCATTAATTTAGCTCGTAGCTATGAACTTTAATCAATACGATTGATTGTGGGCAGCTCTGAGAAAAGCGCCATTAACCTTTGATAAGCATGGAGCTGAATGTGATGCGACCAGGCCGCCTGCAGGTGTACATCGTCAGACACACCAGGTGAACTCCAGCGGTCCAATCATCTGAGCCTGATGAGGAAGAAGAGGACACGATGCCACGCTTTGAAAGCCAAGCACGCGTTCACGTGACTTAAAACATCACTGAGACATGTGGGAATTAAAAGTGCACCTGAAGTCTGAAGCAGCAGAAACCGTCTGAAGACCTTATATATGAAGTCAAGTCACACCCCTAACCCTAAGACCTCTGAAGGGCAAGGAAATGATATCCTCCACTGCTACTTTGTTAGCACATACCAGAATTGGAAAGCTGACACCAACAGTTGTGTGTCCGTTATAATATAAACAACTCTCTCCTGGAGATCTGAAACACGGTCAGCATAGTTTATGGGCCGTTATAAAGAAAGATGATGACAGTCGGCTGAAGGATAGCTGTGACCCGTGGAGCACATTAACAGTTGGCCATTTTGCTGAACAAATAACCAACAGGAAAGATGCCGAGGCCTCTGTATTTATCCCCCAGCAGAGAATTGAGGTTGCCAAGGTCGGAGATGTGCCATTACCAGACGTCTATTTCACTCCATGACCGCTTCTCTCGTGGGGTGACAACACTGAATAGAAAAACAACCAAACGACTTTGGATAGCCAATCCCTCTGTTGCCAGTATTGTCTGCTACCAGGGGCGACCCGACCGGACCAGACTGGACCCCGCCAGGCTTGACTTCTGCACTCCCTGGGGAGATCACAGAAGAATCGTCCACACGGTAAGCCGATTCCTAGCTCTGTCCAGTTTGCAGTGCGATGTTATATATGTTATATAATGGTCTCTTTAGCTGCTGTCGGTTTTCTATGGCTGCCATGCCTGGTGTTGCGTACTGCTTTTCCAGTAACTGAATGTAAAAATTTTTGCTTCACATCACAACTCTAAAAGCCTTGTGATACTTCAATATGTGGTCTGGCACCGTCCAATAGACCTTGGCCTGCTCTAAACATCAATGGCGGCTGTGTATTGAAAATATGCAGAATGGGAGAGCGGGCTGTTGATATTGCATGAAGACAGCGTGAATCGCTCTCTTTACACAGTTGATGGTTAATGGTTACGTAAACTCTGTACTCTGTACCCGCTGGCATTGAGTTGAGCATATTATTTATAGTAGTTAGGCCAAGGCCTGTTGGTTTTTCCTTCATGGTTCTTGTATTCCTCCAACACTTGAATCATTTCATGCTTCAATAGTAGTTGAATAATTTTAGATAAGCTAGCTAGAGTTCTAGTTGGGTGGAGTGACAGTCAGAAGCCTAATGCTAATTGTTGCTTGAGTTATTTTTAGCAGGATGGATTCCTGTTTCATCTCTGATTATGGCAACCTTTTGACAGTCTTTCTTGTTCACAGTCCGCAGAAGCTTTAGAGTTTCAAAGACGCTTTTTCTTTTTTTTTTGTCCAAAAGGTTGTACTTTGAAGTCCAAATACACGTTGCAATGTGAAAGAGCCGAAAGGCGAATTTAGCAAGCAAAATATCTCCAAACCCTTGTGAAATCAGTCACGGCTCTTTCTGTTGTTTTTAAGATAACTGCAGTTTAATCGGCTTCCATTGTGGACAATATCATGAATTTCTGTTTCTTTCTACATTCCTGGCATGTTCATATTGACTGAAAAAATAAACAGAAAGAACAAACATTTTTATAAAAAAAATGAAAATCAGAGCTGAGCATTTAGACCAGCACTCTAAACCCAGCCAAGGTTAATCCAAATAGGTCTGGAATTGCATGAATAAAGAGTGGTGTTGCTTCAGTGACTGAGAGGAGGATGAGGAGGCAGAGAGGAGGTAGGGTGGGGGGTGCACCAGTCTAAAGGCACTTTGCTTTCATTTGATTCTAAAGCTTCAAGAGACACAGTGGCTTTTTCATTTCACAGTGCAGAGATGGTGACACAATCCCTTAATAACCTCTTCGTCAATCAAATCAGCCCCTCTCTCGACCTGGCTTTGTCTCTTTTCTCTCCCTCCCTATCGCTTTCTTCCCCTGTGTGTAATAGGGCCAAATGTTGACCCCTTCAGCTGTCTTGGGGCCACGTGAGATGAAGAAACCCTGATTTCTTCTTCTCTTCTTCTGTCTCCTTTTTCATTACCTGCATTCTAATTGGCCGGACCTGAAATCCCTTTTCTGTGCTCAGAGAAGGGTGGATCGGGGACTTTTATCAAGCTTATAAAAAGACCCTCTCAGAGCCCTGTGTCCAGGGCTGCTTCTCCAGCAGAAGAAAGATAACTGGGCTTCCTCGTAAAGAGAGGAGGAAGGGGGGAAAAAAATCCCTTCTCACCTTCATCGTTATTTCTAGTACCCAATTAGCTGCTCTATCACTCATCTGCGTGTTGTTTTATGTTCGGGGGAACCAGTCGTCCTTTGTTAGGGCTCTCCAAAGTTACCCCCCCCCCCCTCCTCTCATCTTTGTTTTATTCTGCCGAGTCCCGGCTGTGTGGTTGGAGATAGCGACTGGTCAAAGCAGGAAGCAGACATTTTTCACTTGTGTTTTTGTCCAAACTGTTAAAATACGACAGTAGAGCAGCTCAAGTTCTCCAGTTGTTTACTAATCTGCCTAACCTTGATAATTGAAGATGATTGCAGACCGTGACGAGAACTCATTTTGAATTTTAAGTCAAAGTGACTCTTATTTATTTAAAAAAGCAAAAAAAACCTGGTGATGGGTGACATTGGTAATCGTTTTTTGGATTAAACGAATCCTAGGAGGTGAAACATTAATTTCCTGTCTCACTCGAGGTCTATTATCATGGATGTGTTTTCAACAACTTGTATGTTCCGTGACGACCATGTCTTACCTGGTATAAAACAAGTCAACACTGTCATTTTATGTACGTATATGTACACAAATATGTAATTTTTCTACATTTACATTTGACACATTTGAAAAACGTTTTCCTGACTTGGTTTGGTAGATGATGGGAAATGGCCACCAGTAGATGTGCAGCAAATAGGACAAGTTATAGAGATATTTACTGTCTCTTGCTGGTACACAGGCATGCAGATGACTCCACTCCCGGATCCCAGATCCCAGACACCCCTTCCCCTCCTTAAGTAAGTAAACAAACAAACAGAACAAACTCTGCTCATTCCTCTCTGACCCGCCCGCATGACACTCAAACATTTGGGGAAATAAAAATTCATGAACTCTTTGACAAAGTCTAGCGTGAGCGAGGGCAGGAAGCCCGGGCCCAGGTAAGCAGTTTGACCAGTAATGACTTGTACCCGCGGGCAGCCCGTGGACTTCCCAGCTGGGGAGTCCTTTTGAAATTGGATACCGTTAGCTCTGCGACCGCCTGCGCTCGTGTCCACCGTGAGCTGCCTTCATTGCACCGACTGGGGGAGAGGGAAATGTCGAGGGCCAGCTTTGTGTCCGAGGAAGGCTTTGACTGTGATGTGAGGCCCCTCGGTGGAGAGCCAGGGCTCTTGCGCTTCGTTTTATCATTAGATGGTGGAGAAAATGACAGAGGAGCAATGCATGGTGGGAAATCTATATCTGCAATGGTGGCGGTTCATCTCTCTCTCTATTTCTTCTCGCCTGAGTCCCCCCCCCCTCCCCCCGCTCTGTCTCTCTCTGCTTGGAGTAGGTGGTGCCTTGATGTTCTCAGGAGGAACCCCCCCCCCCCACCCCACCCTCACTGGGTCAGCCTTCCGTCTAGCCAACCATGGGGACTCCCCCACCCGCGGCTGTTCTGTCCACCAAGGCCAGCTTTGTCGTCTTCATGTTCACCCAGCCCTCCACCAACACCTCATCCCCCACCACCACCACCACCCCCACCACCACCCCCCCCCCCCCCCCCACTCTATTTCTTTCCCTGAAGCCCACAGTCACACACATGAATCCAAGCCCAGGCTCAGTTTACACACACAATAGGCCTCAAAGAATTGGACTTGAGATAATTGTGTTGCTGTCCCATTTCGTCTGGAATGGAATCGCAAGGCACAATGTGGTTCTCTGGCCCGTGCACGTGCCCACCCGCCCACACACTGCATGGCTGCGCGTGCACAAACTCACACACTCACAGGGGGGGGGGGGGAGAGAAAAAAGACCCAGAGAGCTACGTACACAAGTGCGCGTGTGTGCGCATACACACAGAGAACTCAGCGGAGGCGTTTAAGACATGTGCATATGCACGACTGCACACTTGTGCATACACACAAACAAACGCACCCAATGCAGAATGTGTTTGTAGAATAATTGATATTTGATGCTTTGCATATTAATGAAGAATCATATTTGAATGGCATGTATCTGTTCATGCTGCCAAATAATGCATTTTGGGTTTAAGTTGTATTTAAGTATTATTTAAGTATTATTGTTGTGAGTGCCTGTTTTATGGCTCTGCCCATTTCTCAGCATCAAGATGACACTCTATTGCAGGCCTGTTCAACTGGCGGATCATTTTGATCGGCGGATTAGAACATAAACAATCAGAATCAATTCATCCCGAAAAAAAAGCTGTTTCTGAGCAAGAATGAGAGCCAGTTCAATTTCCTCCAATAGGAAACCGTTTTATCCGCTTTGTCCCGCCCCTGCGACCCGCCCTCTCGAAACTTGTTTTTTTTTGCCCTCGCCCCTTTTTCCACTGGGCGCATGCCAACAGACGTTGGCGTGCGCACACTGGCAAAAGTTTCGAGAGCGGAAAAAAACAAGTTTCGAGAGCTTAAAATGACGTTGTCCACATTGAAAAGGCCAAAGGTAGACAATGAAAAAAAGGAGTGGACTGTGAAATATCTATTTATTAAGGTGGTACCAAAGCCCACATGTTTGACCTGCAACGAGGCTACTGCAGTAACAGCAGAATACAATCTGAGAAGGCACTGCATCACGATTTATTGAAAAAAAGAACACATGAATAATTACACAGGTCTATCGATGAACTGACTGCCCTATGTTGTATGTTTGATAAACAAATTGTGAATAAACACTCTTTATCCACAGTATTAATGGTATTTAGTGTTGTTCTTTTATGTTCACATGTAAGTGCTTAAATGCGATAATTGCTCTTCATAAGAAAGTAGTTGCATAGCCCTGCTCTATTTACTCTCTAGTCATTTGTATTGGCAGATGCCGTCATATCACAGAACAGCTGAACTAGAGTTTTTGAAGGGCTCACAGGCAAACTAAACACACAGTACTGATTTGACCAGACATTTGGAATCAGAACCCGAATCTTGAAGTTAGGAGTTAAGTCCTTTGTCTCTTTCTTTCGCTCAACTCTTGTATGTTATGCGTCCTCTATAGATCTTCACCTCTCAATCTTCAATCTTGTAGACGGTCTGAACTACAATAAAATACTATTTAGATCAGGCCTCAGGAATCCTGAGGCAGCCATACGATTGGCTGATAAAGCATTCGGAAACTATAGTTTCATGTGGACTCATGCACAGTTCCCTGGCCTAACTTGATTGGTTGTAACTACAGTGATGAACTTTTTCCCGCCCTTTACCGTCCAACTTTTGAACTTGGATTTCTACCAGACTTTTCGTTTGCCTGTGATCCAAAGTCTGGCGACACAAGAACAGAATCTGTCCAGTGGCCAATAAAAGTTTCCTTTTGGTCTTCAGAGATGTGTGTGTGTGTGTGTGTGTGTTCTGGGAGCTGTGCCTTCATGATAATTACCACGGCCACAATATGGCGTCACATCTGCTCCGGAGGTCCCTGGCCACCGGGTCTGGCAACCTCCCCGCATGTGGACACTTGTCAGAGGCCCTCGACGGTAGACCACCTCCCCACATTACATCCTCCTCCTCCTGTGTTCAGATGGCTCTTCTATTCGGAGCGCTGGGGAGAAAACTCATTACCTGTATACACGCCTGTCTCTGCTAAGTCTCGCTGGTTTAAAGGTTTTGGCCCCGCTAATTATTACAATTACTCACCAAATAGGGGAGCTTAATATGTGGTTTTGAGCGGTCAAATGCATCCAACATGGTTTTTAATAACTATTTTATTGTAATCGTTTTAAACTGCGTGTATGTGTTAATTGCAGTGTGTGGATGGACAGTTTAACAGGCAGCCATTACAGAGAGGTTGGAGTGACGTGTGATTTAGTTTCTCTGCAGCATTCCCAGTAGACGGGCTGCAAGCCCTAAAGCCTCTTTGCTAAACGCAGACTTCTGATTGGTGGGGAAATAAGCAATCCCATTCGTGTATGCAAATGCTGGAATGTAAATAGACAAGACATTTGTTTAGAACACTTTGGTTTCGGAAAAAGTTCAATTTTCTGTTCAACAGCAAGTTGCCGTGGATTTTACCAGCAAGATAAGCATTGTCAATATTTATACTTGGCCAACTATTACAATATCTCACTATCTTACAAAAAGTACATAATTGTAAAATAAGTTTTACCGTCACTCAAAAGTCACTCAAAAGTGTCCCCTATTGGGTTTGCTCACACAGTAGAAAATGTACAGTAGTTTTCATACAACCATTCCAGTTTAAAGATGTTATTATTATTATTATTATTTAAAGATGAATGTCTCTGTCCATGCATCCATTCGATTCGGGGCAGGATCCCCAGTGTCCAAAGTCTAACCTGTAGGTTAGATTCCCTAACCCCCTACCTGCTCCTTACTGACATGGATCTAAATGCCCGGTTAGTTACAGGTTATATACATGGTTATTTATCAAATCATCCTCAAATCCAGGTTTATGTACTGCGGTGGCTAGGGTATAAAGTCTCTCAGCCAAAAGGTACTGGGCTGGATCTTAAATATCCGGATCCACCCCAAATATATGAAATGACTATAAACCAGTAACTTCAATCAACTTGTGCATACATGAAAGTTTCTCAACTACTTAATTAAAGTATTGCCTTGTCTGCTATGGTTATAGCAATGCTAAAGTCATACTATCTTATGGAGCTCGGATTTCTAGAAGATTCTATAGGACTACAGTCCCTCAAGGTTGTGATGGAGAGGTCTATTTTCCTACAGCTGTACTCTAGGACTCTACTCAAAGAATTGAGTGCAGGCAAGATAGCAATGTATGTCTATATTTGCCCACTGGTTCATGCCTGAGACAATATGAGATATTATATAACGGCGGAAAGATATTAGTTATGATTGACGTTATCCTATGCTGCTTAGGGATCCATATGTGTTGTTGGAATAGAAGTGGGCCTTAATCTCGCAAGATGAAAGTTTGATATTAAGTTTGCAATGAAAATAAAGATGTCTGAGGCTTATTGTTATAGTCCATTTGTTCAACTTTACTAAATGAATGTTCCCTGTGCCTAATTCTTCATCTCTTCTCCTTCCTTCATCTTCTCAATCTTCTATCACACAATAACACCATTCATCATTCTGTCATTATCTTTATCTATTCCCATCTCCTGTCTATTCCATCTTCAACTCAGAGCATGTAATGAGAGTTCCTAGCTCTGCCTATAGGGGGCAGTCTGGGTCTTTGTAACCCCACACCTCCCAGTATTAAATGAAACACCTTCCAGACAATATGTATTTTGGTCAAAGTACCATTTTTTTTTTGCATAATGTAAACGGTAGATTATTAACGGGCCAAAATCTCATTTCATGAAAAAAATATCTGCAGAGTGAAATATTGAGTTGTGATAATGTCAGGATTATGAGACGAACAAAGGTCCACGACATATTTACTCCTCGGCGTTCTGTCCACCGTCGGCTGTTTTCAGTATTATTTTTAGACACATTTACGAGTCCCCAAAAGAGTGAACACTGACCACAAATATGGTGTGTGTGTGTGTGTGTGTTTGATGAATTGATAATTCAATCATTCAATCAATTCAATCATTTTGGAATCTAATCGAGTAGTACTGTAGTAGTACTGTAACAGAGAGTGTGAGTGTGTCAGCCATGGTAGTACTGAACACTGTACTGAACCGTCTGCACCCACGTGTGTCAGGGCTAGTGCACCCCCAACCCAGCTCCACCTATTTCCGCGTCCGCCTATTCCCACGTCGGATCGTGACAGACTAATATTGTATTTATTTGTTTTATTTGCGAGTGCTGTGCTGAAATATCTCTTTGGTTTCTTTATTTTGTGGCTTTTTGTTTGGAGAACAGGCCTACAAGGCTAACGCGATGCAGCCTGTTAGGCCTACCAAGTAAATTATTCCCCAGACAGAGCGGCTGTAGTGTTTTTCATTTGAGGTGTTACACAAGGAAATTATTACATTGTTAGGAGATAAGGAAGGATATAATATAATAATAATGGCAACAATGACATTCATCTTTTCAATTATATAATTATATGAAAGAATGAATAATAACGAATCACGCAGTTGAGAACTGAGCGTGTGGCGAGGAACACACACAATTAGTTCGTTTTTTTGGCTATATTGGAAAATGTAACACACATATTTGTTTGAGGGACACGTCAACAATGGCATTTATAATTATATTAACAAACTAATAATAACAAACCAAGCAGTTGCGAACTCTGCGCGTATGGCAATGTGTGTCCGACACAACAACACACACTCTTATTGTATTTAGTTTTATATTATAGCCTATCGTAAAAAAAATCCGATTTGGTTTGTTTCAGACAGACGGAACATAAGCAATTATATCCGCCATGAACAATTCAGTGTCCTTTGCTGTCATTTTTCAACAAGCTATTTCGTTTTGCAAGTGAATATCAAACTAAAATCACTGCGGTACGCTTCTATCTAAACCTTCATTAAGACCGAACGAATAATAACGAATCAAGCTGTTGAGAACTTTATACTCTGCGTGCATTAGCGATGTGTCTCAGACACAAGAACGCTCAGTTATTGTATTTAGTGTTAGGCCTATATATCGTGCAATTTGGGAGACATATTCGTTTGAGAGACATTTAATATATTTGGTATAGGCCTACTGTGTATAATATATGCAGACTGAACACACAGTTAGCCTGTATTTCACATTGGTGCTATCATGACTGTTTTCCCTCTATCTGGCGAAGCTGGGTTTGGATGGCGGTTCTGTGGGCCGCAGGATTTGCCGTCGCCTTCGTGGTTTGCCTTCACGCCTGGGGTGTATCCGTACTGATGGTGATGGTGGTGCTGATGGTGTGACTATGATGGTGGTTGGATACCACAGATCCTGGTTCACTTTCTGGGCCCTTCTGGACAAAACAAAGGAATGGAAGTGTAAAAAGTATTTTCCCCCTCATTTCTAATTGGTTATAGCTAATAATAGTCTAGTGTTTTTAAAACGGTGTGCCGAGTGTGCATGTATAATTACCCTGTCATACTGCTACCTTGAACTCGAACTCGGTCATTTTATGTCGATGAAGGCTCTTGTAAAGTCCATTACAACTTTGAATAGTAATTAAAACAGCGTCATATATTTTCCCACTGCAGAGCTTCCTTGTGCTCTGACAGAGGGCAGACCTGGGCTGACTCGTGTTTTGAAAGGTTAAATGAAGCAGCTAACCAAGGCCAGACACGGCCGCTAATTATGCTAATAACAATAATGGAAAATATTGATAATGTGCTCCTGGTCAGGAGTGAGTCTCGTGTCTCCTCGTCCTCCTCTTGTGTCTGTCTCGCTCCCTTCTTCTCCCTCCTCTCTCTCTCTCCCCCTCTCTCTTTCAGCATTCTCTCCTCTACCTCTTTCCCTCTTTCTTCTCCTGCAATCTCTTCCAATGGGGGGGAAGCTAAATATGGTCAGGTGACAATCCCAGTTCAGACTGTTGGTATCTAAGATCTAATGAAATCTATAAAGTACAGATAGAGTCTATAACACTGGAGATATGAGAAATGGCGAGAAATCTCTTTTTGGACAGGACGTTGCATTGATTATATTTGGATTTAAAAGTAATACTTATTTTTACTTGTTGGGGTACTTTTTCGAATAAGTTAAGACTAGAGGACGGTGGGAGAAACATTTTATCTAAAAATTGCAAAAATTTCTCAACCATCAGCACACACACACACACACACACACACACACACACACACACACAGGGTGCCCTCAGGGCCACGGAGCATGACAGCAGCGGTAGCTGCTTGTCGATTGATCGTATTTATTGACCTGTTGGGTGGCTCCGAGCGGGCCCCGCGCCGTTCTACTCATCATTCCAGGGGGCGGGGCTACTAGAGAGAGAGAGAGAGAGAGAGAGAGAGAGACACACAGAGAGACAGAGAGAGAGCAAGAGAGAGAGAGAGAGAGAGAGACACAGAGACACAGAGAGACAGACAGAGAGAGAGAGAGAGAGCAAGAGAGAGAGAGAGAGAGAGAGAGAGCGTTAGAATTAGAAGGAATAACGGATAAGCAGACTTTCCTATCTGTCCACCAGACCGGTGTATTCATGCCAACACACACACACACACACACACACACACAGTTCTCACACAGCCGACCCAACCAAACTAGTTGGAGCTAAAGCTTTTTCTTTTCTTTTCTAAATGACCATTTTGTGATTCCGTGAAGAACACGTGAAGAGACG
>OOFB01007791.1:15633-25774 GCA_900323305.1 Trachyrincus murrayi | reverse complement strand
AATGACTGTCAACTGAGTATATAAAAAAAGTATTAAACTGACATCCACCATTTAAAATACAGTACTCACAATCTATATTATTGATGAAAGACCATTACAATTGTGAAATGTTACTTCGTATGTCTCATTTATAGCCATGACTGCAATGTCTAGCTCTCGCTATCAAACACCCTGCTAATGAATGAGATGTGTGTGTGGAGTCCAAGTCCAACGAGGAGAACAGTCGTTATGCACTTATTCATCTGGCTTACATGTTCTACTCCCATGTTGTGCTCAGAAGACTGCAGTGTAACGTGCATACAGTCTCACGTTGAACTGAAACACAACAGAAACAATAATATAATAACAATGTCGCCACCAGGTTGACTGCGTGAGTGTTGTGTCAAAGGACATTTGGCACTGAGTGAGATCTAATTGTCTGATTCATTACAACTTGAGTGATTGTGTGGCGAATGAATTAAGTATTGTAATGTCGATTGAACAAAAGGAAAATGTACTACCGCTGACTTGAGGCAGATGGCATAATCTCAGTCAATTAGCCTTTGTTGCATCAAATTGTATGGCCTAAAAAGACGAGAAGAAGGAAATCGAAGGAAAGATGAACCAAAAGCTTTGCCAGAGGGAAATTATTGATTGTATGATTTTTTTTTAAAGGACGCAAAAGGGAAATTGAAATTGTGAGGGGAAACTGCCACATTTGGCCAAATGTGGCAGTTTCCCCTGCCACATGCCAACTCCAGTGGCTTTTCCAGGGCTTCTCCAGTAGTAGGACACAGGCAGATGTTGGTTTAAACCGGTTTATTGTGGAGTTTGAGGTAGTTTGAACAGGTGGCAGAGCAGGTGGTACGTGCTGACATGCTAGCGCTCCTCCTGAGTGTGTGCTGGGGGCTGGTTTAACCTGTGGGCCTTGATTGGCCAATGCCCCACAGGTGTGCAGCCTCACCCAGAGTCTAATCGATCTGACTCAGACCAGGTGAGGCTGCTTAAACCAGCCATTTATTGGAGCAATAAATCCAAAATATAGATGAATATTTTAATGGATACATGGATGAATAGATGGCAGTGTTTTTTCTTCCGCAGTACTTTGAACTATTTAGTCATTTAGCAGATAGTGTTATCCAAAGTGACTTCACAGTGAACTCAGATTCAGGTCACTTCGGCTGGTCGTGGATCACCCTAAACTCTTCTGTCCTGCACACTAGAGCTGGCGGTCATGAAACGTTCACAGTGATCATTTTTATTTGATAATTTTGCATGTGATAATAAAGTTCTAACCAGTGAACCTGGTTTATAGCTCCAATGAATGTCTCGCGTAATACAGTGGACAAAAAATCAACTGCCACACTGAAGTTGTGTTTCATAGACACAAAGGGTTAGCGTAGGTACGCCACAGCGTAAGAAAGATTTAATTCAATAGTACAATAGTGCTATTTGTCCCAACACTCGTGTCTTGTGTAACCAAGAAAGTGACTGACCTTGAGCTGACTGAATGAGGAAGGATTTTCGCGACTTTACTTTTTGATTTCATAAAAGCTTTCCCGTGTATGAAATAGAGACGACAGAAGAGCAGCATTTATAATTTACTTGAAAACATCCAACGTTCCTCCAATGGTTAGCGAGGAGTGTGTTGCTGAGAGGTGAAACATTTCAAAGTCACGGCTGTAGATTGGATGACGGGTAAAAAAAAATATATACATATTAGTCATGCTCCAAAAAAACAAAATGAAACGTGACATTCTTCATGTTAAATAATGTGAACATAAAATCTTGATTATGTTGTAGAGGTTTAAAGCCAGCTCTCAACACACACACACACACACACACACACACACTTGGCAGAGCTTCTCTGATTCCATTTACAGAATCACTCAGAAAATTGGGTTACTTGATCCCAGGGCTGTGAAGGGAGCAAGCCCAATCTGCCCTCAAACTCTCTTCTTCTCTAACGGTGGAGGTGAGAAACTACGACAACTGCACCTCAAATTGTTCTTATGTCAATGGTGAAAACTATCACAACCGAAATAAGAACAAAAAGTACATTGCTCTCACACCACATTTTGAATGATGTGTAAACAGCTTGATTCATGTGTAAACACCTTCATTTATATGTAAGGTTATTAATTAATAGGTAAACATCTCCATTGACGTGTAAACACCTTAATACACATCTTAATTGACTTGCGTTTTCTTACCCATATGTGATAGCCTGAATGGCATTGGTTATGAATACACCAAAAACTATTATTAATGAGTAATTATGAATTAAGTGATTATTAAATTAAGTTAATCTAGTTTTAATTAATGACCCCTCATTGTCTGGGAAATGTTGTATTCCCATTCCTTTGTGGAGAATAAAGCTCCTAAAAGGTGAAAGCCTATTTAGGAGGACATTAATAAGATATCAATCTAAAACCCGCAAAAAGTTTCCAGTATCCACTTGTGTAGTGAGTATGCCACAAACGGTTATATTTTATGTGAAAGGTTTACTTAATAAACCCTTTGCTGAAGATGTGTCACACCTGGCCGACTTGGCTGGCACTCTCACTGAACTTGGCTCACCGCCTCTAGTCCAGCCTGCTGATTGGCCGCTGCTCCTAGTTGGTCCGTAATATTTGGATGCTAGTCAATATCAATCCTCAAACAAACTTTATGGGAGCTTTCTTCTTTCCACAAAGGACAATAATAATAATATCCCAGGCAATGAGGCATGTAGGTCATTGATAAAGGAATGATTGCTTTTGGGTGGTGCTTCATTTTAACGCCGATGTGTGACTTGTTTGTTTGTGCGATATATTTTCCTTTAAAGGAGCCGGTTGGAGAACGTATACAGATCTATTGTACTCTATTCTATTTGATCTATTTAGATCTTTTCTACTTGAGTCGTCAGCAACCCATTTCCCATGTGATCTAATTATCCAATCAAATCATTGAAGAGATCTAAACAGAAAAGACATGCTCCACAAATTATTTAACGGTTTGTACTGCTACAAATGTAGTTTGATTTGTTAACTAGTTAGCACGTGTTATATAAACTAAGCTAAATATGAGTTTAATGAATGCTGTTGAATCTTACACAATCACAGAAGTTGTCTTCAGATGTTACAGTTTGAGTACAGAAATATATGTTTGATGTTTTTTTTGTGCTCAACCAATTACAATGATGTCTTATAATTATGTGAGGCATGCCCACTGTGAAGTAGTTGAACTTGTCAGCCTGTAGCTCCCATTCATTCCAGAGACAGAAATGTTCCAATGTTCCCAATTATATACTATCACTATACTATCAATCAGTGTCTCCGACCGGGTCAAACTGTTTGCCATGACTATGCTGGAATTCATGATCAATCACCATTCAAAATGATTTGGCAATAATACACTTTTCGTTAGTATTGATGAATGACACTGCTTTTTTTATTACAAGAAAATATAATATCTGTCACGATAATGCTGCTTCATAAAAAATACATGATTAAAGTTTGAAAAGATAAAATCTAGCAAAAGTTTCCGGTTCATCTTTACTAAAACTTTTCTGTGGCCATTTCTCTGTAAATAGAAGATTTGGTTTTTCGCGACCATTACTGACATTATCGTCACATCTCCTTGGGATTTTAAACATGTGCCATCAATCTACACTGTGCTCTTTGAATGAGATGGATGCGCATGCAGTCGCTGTGCACTAAGATTTACTTCAGCAAGAGTATGAAAAGAGCTTACCTCAGAGTTTTTGAAAGCCTCATTAAGTTCAAGAACAGATGGAAGTAAGCTGGGAAGAACGTGGATGACCTCTGATGAACTGCCTTTAAGAAGCAGCTTGTATCTTCTCAGCATACTTAAGAGTTTTGGGGAACAAACGAATCCCACAATGACAATAACAACAACAACAACAACAACAAGGAATGATCTATTCTAAAGTCAAAAACTTTTATCACCAATTTGTTATAATTTTCAAGTTTATGAGCATACATAAAAATGTGATGGTTTAAATAGCAAGTGTGGGAGTTTTGTTGGATCTGATGAAAATAAAATAAAAGGTTATTTTTGTAAAAACCAAGCAGTATCCAAGTCCCTATCTGAGTGCTTCTTGCTTGCCAGAACTGCCTTAAAAGTGACAGATAGATAAACAATCATTCTCATTGGCAGTAAACTAATCTAACGCCCTCTCAGTCAAAGACTTTTATATTTAATGTATTTACCTCAGTATGCAATGCTCTATGCAATATATTATTATGCAACCTTCTGTTTGGCATTTATAATGACTGCCAGTTCTTTATTATGCCTCCGTTTTGGTTGTCAAAGCTGATGGTTTGTATTTTGTTTTTGCACGATTTCACCGTATTGCAGGAATTATGGAAATGTGTTCTACTGCGCTTGAAACTTCTGTTCTTTTCATGTTTGGTATGATGAAGTAGGACTGAACTAAACCGGTGAATATAATAAATGCTACTGCTTATAAATAATCAACTAACATTCTGTATTTGTTTAATCTTCTGATTCCTGCTCAGAATCCACTTTTCACGTATTGAGCTTGACCCATTTTTTGCTGAAATAGAAACGAATACATGACAATGTACAAAATGACAATGTCAAAGTCACAGAGAGCGAGTTAACCATTCGTCAAAATGGATCAATTTGCTGAAAATGACAAACATGACAAGGAAATCTCAGTGAGATAAACAGAGGGCTGCTATATCAAGACAGCTCGACACATTTCTTTATAAAACATTTTTTAAAAGATATGTGCGAGAGGTAGCGAGCACAGAATTACGAGGACACCTTTGTGGATGGTTGTAGATGTTTTTTTTGTTCTTGGAGCAGCTGGTTTTGCTCCCTGCAATCCTTCTCCTGGAAGGAGATCTGGGCCAGGACACGCAGGTTCCCCCACTGCCACCCTCCTCCCGGAGACCAGGGCTGAGAGGAAGTGCGGGTTAATCACGCAGGTGAGGAATTCATGATTGCTTGCAGGTGTGTTACCTCCAGCTCTGCGTATGGCTTGTGGCGGATAGTGTTGATGATCCATCACTGCTAATCAAGCCCACGGCTGCAAGGGACACTGCCTCCCTGGCCCCTGTGGAGCATTTTGTTGGCCCCTGAGCTCTATCATACTTTGTTATTGCAATAATGGCTGTTGTTGTTGGCCACTGTCATTTACACTATATATTTTTTTGGCTGTAATGTTGCTTGAATGGCATGGTGCGATGTTAATTGAAAATGGGAGCCATAAACAAAATGACTTGGTGACACAATAACCTTTAGTGCGACATACCTCAAGAAATGAGGTATTTTGCAATGCTATTTTAAACATTTATAACATAGCATGCTACACATAGCAACATATTTCAAAGGTGTATCACAAAATATCAATCAAAGAAAATGTAACTGTTATGGAATTGTACTTTGATTTGAAAGCTTCCTACTTCCTACCCACTACCTGACGTCGGCAGTACACACTACACAACTGGCCTTGACGATCAGTCTTGCCTTGTTGTCGGGTCGGTGGTCCACACTAGGAGCCTGGGAACACGCGGGGTACACACATGAAGACTCTACTATCCGATTATACGCGCCTTAGAGAAGCATTGCAGCTTTTTTCTTCCGCCAACCAGTTGTGGTATTCATTCCTCTGAACCAGAGCCGTGAATAATTTCTTCAAGATGTCACCACCACCACTCTGGGTTTTTTTCTCCTACCCCATCGTCTGTAGAACCAGGAGTGTGATCGGGTGAGCAAAAGAAAGTAGGTCAACTTTTACAACCCATCACCCGGCACCATTTTGGAGGGATGTGGATGCTGAGAAAATGTTGTTGAAAACCTTGAACAGCCATTTCCTGCAATCTAACATGAATTTTCATCAAACGTTAAACACAAATATAAAAAAAGGTCCAAGAAATGGTTTGAGATGTTCATGTCATCTATGGGACAATAAATGAAAAACAGGGACAACTTAATTTGTCATTATTCACGTTACATTTTTACAGTATGAGTACAGTATAATACAAAATAGAAATAGAAAATAATGCCATGAACGTCCAATACAGATTGATAACCATAGCCATTATATTTGCAAACCCATTTGCACATATTTAATGATTTATTATAGGTTAGTGTTCACCATAACTGCCCTTATTTTATTTACTTTATTTACAAGAGCAGACTTTCATCTTAAGAAGTTCAACGAGTTACCGCCCCCTTCCTTCCCCGTTGTAATCATTTGACTCATCTGGGGTCCAGCAGTTCTACTGATATAGCAGAACTTCTGGGGGGAGACGGCAGAGCCTGGGCCACAAACCAAGAACTGAAGGGGCGGAGTTACGCCTTATTTCCTGTTTCACGCAAATAGATGAAGCTTTCAGAAAGGGATTTTAATCCAAGTCCAAGTGTCTGTAAGTGCATTTCTACAGTGGCCAGTCTACACATTGTTGATTTGAAACCTTTACAGACACTTTTTTTTACCAGTGCTGGCCGAGTTTGTGTTCGCTGTTAATAGCCAATTACGCACTTACAGATCCCCGCTTCCAGAAACATGATTCACGAAAAAAAGAGAAACGTGCCGTTCATCCAGATTTGAGCTCGTCTGCTATCAGATTTTAGATTAGTAATCTAGACTATCATTTGACTATACAGTCTGATTGAAAAGCCAGTTAAACAAAAAGTGACTTTCATTTGACTATACAGTCTGATTGAAAAGCCAGTTAAACAAAAAGTGTCACTTTTTGTTTAACTGGCTTAGGTTGAAAGAACGATTGCTAACTAGCTAACAGAAATCATTTAAGAAAGTACGTCTTTCCAACACGAACTTGCACAAATTCACTCACCAGATATTCTGTTGATATTCACTAACGGTCTGAATCTGGAGCAGCTTCAGGTGCTGATAAACTTCTAGCTGTCAACTGTGACTGATCAACAAACAAGCATAGCGTGATGAGGGCTGGAGACGGCAGTGACAATGACAGCCTAATCGTTTAGTTAGCTTTTTGAAAATAAAGTCAAACGTGTACACAAACAACACAATAACCCCCCCCAAACACACACACACATATTTTTATTACGATCTGCATGATTCACGTGTCATTATTTTAGGAAGAATCACATCCCTGAGAACTGAAATTGTGGAAACTGTAGCAGTTGTTGTCAACATTGAACGCACACCCAGTTCGTTCCCCTTTTCTTCCTCTTGACCTAGAACAACCTCTTGACCTGAGATCAAGAACGACCCCATGGTCGTTCTTGATCTCAAATCTCATTGGCTGTTGCCAGCGCAATCGCCGATCTCAGTCTCAGTGTCCCCTATGCTACACAAGTTGGCCGGTAATATCAAACCGGTTCGAAAAAAATCTTTGCCCTCAGACTCTCTGGGGGCGTCAAAATTGCGTGTCTTGAGACCCCCCCCCACACTACACGACAATTAGAGTCGACTTCAGCCCCAATCAACCCCCCCCCATCTCCCCTCTTAGTCGGCCCTAGAATCGGCGGGTTTGTCGTCTAGTGGGTAGGAGCCATGTACTATTTTTTGAAGAACAAGTCTCTCCCGAAGCTTCAATAAAAACATGAAAACTCAATTGCCTGCCAGCCTAAAGTGACAACGAGGATGACAAGCCCCCTGTGTCATGAAAAGCAGACAGACTTTGTGCAGCTAGAGCTTCAGCTGGTATAGTGTTGTGTATTCTGGGCACTGCAGTTCACTGCCCCTGACTAAGTGCACGACAACGTCCTCTCTCCAGACCTGGCAGTAATGGAGCTCATTTGGAAAAGTGAAATGCTCAGTTGACTGATAGACCCACACTCTGAACCACAATGTCCTGGACCAAAACACACTGCAAAACACCAAATGTTTCTTTGTGTGGGCATGCATTTCAACATAATCGATATAGTCTAATGTGCAGTTTAAAAGCGTTAATCGAAAGCCTCAGCAAGGAAATGGTTGAACAAACTTATGATTTTATGGTATTACTATTTAAAATGTTGCCAAATCTCCAAAGGTGAAAATTAATCACTGCAATTTTGGCTGCTTTTTAGCAATTTCCAGGAGATGTACTTGGGGGAATTCACTGCTGCAGTTACTGACCCAGAACTTGGCTGATAAAGTTGTGTATTGGAGTTTTATCTTGCTTTTTGCATATTAAGTAGCCAAAAAGGTCAGGTTTTTGTATTTATAATCGTTTTTATTCAACGTGAAATTCAGGTAGAATAAAAAAAGTGGTATTTCTGTGATAATAATGCATCTGCCGAATGTATGCGTTGTAATACCTATCTTCCATCCTCCTCGCTAAAGCAAATCCCAGAGGCCACATACAGTATGGTATAATCAGACCACAATGCAGTTCAGCCTTTGGGGCTTTAAGCATTCATTTTAGAATAATCTATACATTTAATGTAACATTTAAGATTGTTACTATACAGAGTGTTTTACTTTTCATAGCATGTATGATATTGGAGACATATATACAGTATATGTCATATAGTAAATTGATTTTGATATTGATATAGTATAAATTGATACAGTATAAATTGATGTTTGGTATTTATGCCTTCCTATTGCATGTGGGGAATGGGATTGGTTGCTCCCTATATAAGATGGCTTCTCATGGTCACAAACCATTTGCCTGATGAAGGTCCAGCACCGAAACGTTAGAAATAAATTAAAATAAATATATCATCGCAAGTTAGACAGTGTGCAGGAGTTTGTTAGCATCTTTTGATCTACTCGTCTCTCTCTTACGCACCTGTCTCATGAAATAGTTCTAGTCTCCAAAAGATGTCTAAGCATTTAATAATCGATTTAGTCTCTACATCTTAAATACTGCTTTATGGCCTTCAATTTGTTGCTCCTCGTGCTTCCAACACACTATTACAGGACAGAATGTACACAGTAGAGCAGAACCGTCACGAACCTCGTAAACCATATGATCTAGCTTGTTATGCAATAAAATAATCATAACATGCTTCTCTGAATGTTTACATTTGATTAAGTGTCTGTGTGATCCCCATGAACAACATTATGGCCAGTTTCCAATGCATTCAACTAAAGAGTATGAAGATTCATTGTGACAAAGCACGGGAAACGTGGGAGTGATGTGATTTGATGAGACACAGATTATTATCAGGGAAAGGACTCGGTGAGCCAGAGATAAACTCTTGTGTCTTAGGGCACTTGTCCTTATGGACAACCACAGGGACTTAATGCAGGAAATATGCTCGCAAAACACAATATATTACACACAATAATAATACATGGCCTTCCCCAGTAGTGGAGCAGAGGCAATCTTCTTGCTGTAAAAATATATGCGGTGTTACGTAGGTGTCTGGTGTGTGTGTGTGTGTGGTGTCCACAAAAGGAAATAATTATTCCTATGTCGTTCCATTGCTACATAAACATCAAACAGGCGCTCAGAAAAAAAATAGCCTCCTCCTCTGCAATGGCAGAGGAGGAATGTTGTGGCTGTGGGGGTCGTTATTTCAGCCATGCCCAGGCCTGCGCAAACAGTAAATGACAGCATCTCACAATGGAAGCACTCACTGACTTACACACACATATTATCAACACTGCGGACGCTAATTCCATTCGTTTGATATCTCTCTCTCTCTCTGTCTCTCTCTCTCTCTGTCTCTCTCTCTCGCTCCCTCTCTCTCTCCCTCTCTCTCTCTCTCTCTCTCTCTCTCTCTCTCTCCCTCTCTCTTGCTCCCTCTCTCTCTCTCTCCCCCTCCCCCCCCCCCCCCCCCCCTCCCCCCCCCCCCCTTTCTCCCTCCCCCCCCCCCCCCCTCTCTCTCTCTCTCTCTCTCTCCCTCTCTCTCTCTCTCTCCCTCTCTCTCTCTCCCCCTCTCTCCCTCTCCCTCTCTCTCTCTCCCTCTCTCCCTCTCTCTCTCTCTCTCTCTCCCTCTCTCTCTCCCCCGCTCTCTCTCCCTCCCTCTCTCCCTCTCTCCCTCTTTCCCGCTGTCCCTCTCTCTCTCTCTCCCTCCCTCCCCCCCTCTCTCTCTTCCTCTCCCCCTCCCTCTCCTCTCCTCCCCCTCCCCCCCCCCCCCCCCTCCTCCCCCCTCCCCCCCCCCCCCCTCTCCCTCTCCCCCTCTCCTCTCCTCTCCTCCTCTCCTCTCCTCTCTCCTTCATCCCCTCTCCTATCCTCTCCTCTCCTCTCTGTCTCTCTGCCTT
>OOFB01007791.1:0-10918 GCA_900323305.1 Trachyrincus murrayi | reverse complement strand
GTGGTAGAAAAGGGGGACCTTACTTGTTCATCCCATATTATTCTGTGGGGCTTACTAAAAGCTACAGTAGCACACTTTTATGTTATTCCAACGAATCCTTCTCTACTCTGTGCAATACTTCAAAGCTAATGTTTTTTTATTGCAACTTGAAAATGTCCAGAGTATGTCTGTGCATTGTGTTTTTAGGTATTAATGCTGTTGAGGTTTGGGTTTTAACTTGAAATGTGTCGTATAGGAATACATGAAAATGTAAAACAAAAATGTTCAATAAAAGGTACATATATATATAAAATAAATCAGTATTTTGGCATTTTAATATCGTAAATACTTTGTTGTTTGTCATAGGTTCTTCTTTCTGGTTTGAAACTTCTAGAAACTTCTACAGTGTAGAAATGCTAATGAGGTTGTCACCCACAGTGTAATGTGAAGTGAGAGCCAAGCAATACAATTTTTGACACAATTTAGATTACCTTTGACTAGCTAAATTGATGACATGATCAAAGGTTAATCTGATTTTCAAATTAAGAGACAGTGGTAATTTATCTTCCTTTGACCGTACACTTAACCATTCAAGTATTTCTTTCAGTTGGAAGTTAATTGTCAGATGAACCCTACTTCACATTGGAAAGTCTACAGAACGTTCGTTTTAAGAATCTCTTTCTAGCAACCAGTAAATTAAAGATTAAAATATTTTACGTTATGACCCTGTTCAGGGACACCTTAACTCAGTTACATCTTAAAGCTGCCATCAGCAATTTTAGCTCACCCCACTTTGTTTTGATTAAATTGTGTTTTAATTGAGTCTCATGGTTTTCATGTATTTGTTTGACTACTGGCCATTGCTGTACAGCCAAATGCATAATAACCATGATCCTCAGTCAAAACACAATTTAATCAAAACTAAGTGGGGTGAGCAAAAATGGCTGATAGCAGTTTTAACAAAAACATGTACACCTTAGTACAAACACGTACGTAACACAAACAGTTACACTTTAACACAAACAGGAACACTATATGTGTCTTCGTGTGTGACGTGTGGGGAAGGCCATTTCATACATGGTTGTTAGTTTTTAACTGCCAAAAGGTTCAAGTGGGGAAGCAGTGAGTCCCGGAGGTTAAGTAGAACACCATTAGCACCACAGCTCTCTGCGTCAGCAACATTTCCATACACCTGTCATGTGTGGTATGTTTTAGTGTGTGAAAAGGAACTCCATTTCGACATCCATTCAACACAAGGGGCATTTGTTTCCATTTTGACTCACGTTGCTTTGATTCATTTTCAAAGCATATTCGGCGGCAAGTGAATAAATATATATATATATATATATATCTGTCTCTGCTGTCACTCCCAGATTGCAGAGTAAATGCTGACATATGAAACTGTGTCAGGGAGTGGTGAAGTGTTTTGTTTTTTTATATCGTGGTACCATGTATTCTCTCATTAGGCTCAGAAACATGGTGAACACTCTGTGTTTGGGATCCAGGAAATAAATCCCGTAAATGGAATATTCTCTCAGGAGAGTGCCGGGTCCATCTTTATAAAGGAGTGGGTAATCCTTTAAAGTCTGGATTGGCCTTTTCTTTATGAGCCCCAGAGTTGTGTTGGATCTTAAGAGCTGCCAAACAGGGACAAATTCCAAATCATTAACAACCCCTGATTATTGATCCAGGGAAATCAAAGATAAACACCTTTCCCTGTGAACCTTCCTCGCCAATATGCCCACTGTATGCAGTGCACTGTATTGCACAAATAATCAATGGGGAATTATAGCCATCTAATTCTCTCCTATCTACCGGGGTTATTTGTTTTCATTTCCGTGTGGAAACGTGGCCATTTCCCCGCTTCTGATAGCCTGTGTGGCTGCTCAGACCTTGGCCAAGGTCAGCTTATATATGGCCATCCAAGAAGCAATCGAAAACCAAACCCAAAACCAAAATCCCAATCTCGGATGTCTAAGAGACACCTGATACCTCTAATCCCCTGGAAGTCAGTAAGTCAGTTTTTACAGCGGAAACAACCAACCATAAATAACTAAATAGGTTGCAAAAGCATGTAGTAAGCAATGTAGTTCTTCTGGGTCTACCCTAAATCTATTTCTTTGAGCATTGCCATCTTTCCCTTTCTTCCGTATAACCTAGTCTTAGGTGCTTTAATCAAGGCGGGCACATGTAGGAAATGTATTTAATCCATAATTACATTGCACACTACCAGATCATTCATATACTATGAATGTAAACACAGTAATGTCATTACTCTGCTGAAGTCTGGGGCCCCTATTAGATTACTGTTGTGGGATGATTGGATCTGACTGGGGCGTTATGGGCAGTATGAGTTATACACCGCAACACAGCGCTTTAACAGCTATTAGCATTACTATGAAACATTCCTAATGCGACCGCATGGCAAAGCTGTGAAGAAAGCTAAACACACACACACACACACAGAACAAGTGAATTGGACACAATGGATAGTGGCTAACATGCCGCTAACATGCTAGCTGGCAAACACCACTGTAGACTGGCGACCTTGACCATGGCTATCTAAGCCCTCAGGTGTTGTGACCGTGTATGACTTACGGGGGGTTTTAACAGGGTTATGTGGTACAGGCCATGGTACTATAATGAAGCTGACTGGATGAACAGCCATGCTGAAAGGGCTTATGGTAGTCACTTCTCTATCACACACACGCATGTTTTTTTTTTCCTCCAAATAGCATTCTTTTCCCCACCCAAACAATAACTTTTTTGGAGTAAGAAATGATGGAATAACAAAAATGAAATTACTAATTATAAATGAGATACAAAATACACATGAAGAGAATCCTGCACAATGGGTTTGTATAGATGACAAAAAAGGTTTTCTAAGGATTTAATTTGTATTTGTGTGTGCGACTATCAAAGGCCTTGTGCTTGGAGAAAAAATCCCCTCCTTAAAATGGGAATGTATGAATAGATAATGAATATGAAGAAATCCATTGACTGTGGTCTTTGTCAACAGAGTGTCCTTCTCTGCAGCTCTAAGCAACACAACAGGAACGAGGGAGTCAAGACAGTCCCCACTGTCCTCTTCTCAAGCCCTCGTGGCAAAGCACCACACAGACATCGCACTAGCAACATTCATAGAGCCGCATGCATAACCAAGGACTTTGAGCTGTCGTCGAGTGTCTTTTCCTTGCTTTCGACCCATAGTTTGTTCTGTTTTTGCTTTGTTTTGTTTTGTTTTGTTTTGTTTCTTGTTTTCTGTTCTCTCACATGTAAAGCGTCTTTGAGCACCTGGTAAAAGCGCTATATAAATCCGAGGTATTATTATTATTATTATTTTCCGTCGAAAAGTTATCGTCAAATCAAAGCAAAGACAAATGTCACAGGGCTATCACTTAGCCATTGTGTGTGTGTGTGTGTGTGTGTGTGTGTGTTTTACATCTTTCACAACACACAGGGTGTTGTTAGGACCTGATGTGTGAGGGTAGGAGACTAGCATGACAGCTGCCATGAAGAGTAAATGATTCGACTAGCAAACACGTCGGGGGCCCTCAGGAGGGCCTCATACTATTTTAACTTTACTGTTTACTCGGATCCATCAGGATATATGATATAATTACTTTAGCCTCTTTAATTATCATGCGCCCGCTTCTCATGCAAAGGCACAGTTTAATACTGTGTGGATATTTCCTCTGACATTAAATAAAACGAAGCATTAAGCATACCAGGGTTTGAGAAAAGGAGTATGTGCCCTCGCTCTCCCTTTTGGCTTGATTATCTATATTGCTTTTTTATCTGTCCATGGCTTCTCAATCAATTATTATATTATTTGGACTTGTTTTATCACTAAAGATAGCCAGATGTCTAAGCGTATAATTGGTTTGGTTGTTATAGTTATTAGTTACTACTGACTTTCTTTTTTCTGGTTATTGTCATTATTGTTGTTGTTGTTATTTTTTTAGCTGCTTTTTATACTCTTGTGCAGGCCAGTGTGCTGGAAATACACACAAAACAAATCACCAGTTTTAGATTTACATATAAATGCTGGGCAAAGGCACTACAGCAGTCCCAGCATGGAGGCAAGCCAAGGCACAGCCATCTTTTATACATGACCAAGGTTACCCAGGCCCGAGTCACTTTTCTTTACCTTACCCTCAATTTACACACAACAAGTAAATACTTACCCCTACCATACACCCTATCCTTCCAGTGACAGCTCGATATTTGTCTGCTGGAGGAGCAGGATGTAGTCATAGAGATTTTTTGTACTCAGTGGGAAAAAAGCCTCTTGAAATATAACCATAACAATGTTATGGTTGTGTGTGTGTGTGTGTGTGTGTGACGTCTTTGTCTGTGTCTGCATGTGGGCGCGGTATGTGTGCAAACATTTGCCCGTGTTTCATGGGCACTTACTGTGCATGCCGTACATGTTTGCGTTTCATAAATATTCAGCAAAACCTGCAAAAACCAGCAAAAAAACCAGCAAAAAAAAAAATTCCCCCCATACATAAAATATATCTACCAGCACCAGACTGAGGCTGATCGCCAGTGACTATGATTCATCATTATGGCAATGAGGGTCATTCAGTCTGTCGTGTATTGGACGGAATGACAGCCGCTGCTCCACATTGCCCTCAAGCCATATTCAAAGAAGCTGATCCATAACTCATGTTTCCCGAGGCAGGTCAAGCTGCAGGAGGAGAAGAGTGTCCTTGTCCACCTGCTTTGTGCCAAGTGTTTTGCGATGACCCTCACTCTGGCTGGGGTTGTGGCCGACCTCCATGACCCCCCCTCCAAACACCACCACCCCCGATGGCTTCTGACGAGGCCCGCGTCCAACACAGCTGTTTAAATATTGAGGCGGCGGGACGGGCCACACTCCAGTGATCGGCCATCACGATGGTTGATGGGAAATAGGGGAACTGTTTGACCAGTCACCCCCGCCGTGCATTCACCACCGCTGTCATCATAACCTCCAGTCCATGGGGTGAATTTATCCATGCAAAGCAAATGGCTGCTTTGCATTAATAATTGCAAGTCTGCCTTATCTCGCATAACCACAGAGCAGCAAGCATGGACTCACGATACCTATTGAGTATATATTTTTTATCGAAAAAAAAAGGCACAAAAAGAACACCTACATTTCCCTTTCCTATTCTTAGCTTGTAAATTGACTGCCTCGTTTGCTTAGCCCAACAGTAAAATCTGGGCAGGCTATTTTCACTTTTGGACTTCTGGGAAAATACCATCATCTTGTTTATAACTATTTCATGACAGTGCTGTACCAGATGAAGCAATAGCAGTGTTCTTGGTTTTTGGTGTGTTGTATTTGTGTGGGTAAATACTACATAGAGCCAGGAGTGACAGAAATGGGAGGGTACACATACACATACAAACCTATTTTAATCCCTAGCCTGTCAACCATGTGACATGTATCCTTTCCTCTTGTGTTATGTTGCCATGGCAAATAAAAAGTCTGAGCCATTGTCAGTGATGCTGAGACATCAGAGAGGCTGAGAGTGTTGAAACTGCCGGTCTGCAGACATGAAGCCAGACTGTTAGGTAGCAATCCACTTGTAGTCTTGTTTGTTTGTTTGACTTGGGCCTCGCAAGTTGCAGGCTAACAATATGTGCTTTGCATTTTGAGATGACTACTTTAAACCGGCTTTGTATCATTTCAATGTGGGTAGTATATGCAAATGAACAATGTTTACCTTTCCTCCATGTTGCCTATATATGTATATATATATATATATATATATATATAAATACCACAAATGTATTCTGGTATTGTCCATTGACCAGATGGTTACTGTACTATTCCTATACTACACTTTTTATGAAACTATAAGTTGCTAGATAAGAATCCAATTACACATTCAACCTGTATTCAGCAACAGGTAGGTAGCTGTTAAAAATGTGCGCTGATTTTGCTAAGAATTCTCCAGCACCTTCAAAACAGCCGGGCGCCAGTTTGTGGATCGTATTATAACAGGTCTCTCCTTGAGAGAGACGGAAGTCTGATAGAATATTTATCACGAGCGGAGTCATTTCTCCCTGTGATAAAGTGTGAGCCTAATGACCTCGAAGAGAAACCTTCTGATCCAGTGCACACTCACAGGATTATTCGCCGTCGATGAAGGTCAGCCCTTTTGACGGCTGCAGATATGCCGTGGCGTGTAGACCGGCGCAGGGATCACATTAATAGACGGTTCAGACTTCACAGCTTTACAGGAAACAAAGCCTGCAATTGTGCTGCTGTACCCTTTAAAAACTTGAGGCAGTGAACTGTAAGGAAAACCCCAAACAAACCCAAATAAACAGTCAAAGTGAAGTAACTGACACAGGTTTATTTGCTCTTTATTTTTTCTATTTACACTGGTAAAGATGGTAATTGAAACTTGCTTAAACCATGAATTTCATTTATTTATAAATCCTCAAAAAAAATTGGAACACAATGAATTATTCATTGTGTTCAAGTCCAAAATGTTTCCCCTTGGATTTTTTGCATGAAGAACTTAGTAGTATAATATGAATATATAGACTATTCAATATTTTATACACAGTGTCTTACCTAATTCCACTGCCATGTGGACATACTGTGGAGTGTGTGTTGTTGGTGGCTGGTTTAAGCAGCCTCACCTGGTCTGAGTCAGACTGATTAGACTCTGGGGCTGCTGGGTGAGGCTGCCCCACCTGTGGGGCATTGGCCAATCAAGGCCCACAGGTTAAACCAGCCACTAGCACACACACTCAGGAGGAGCGTTAGCATGTCAGCACGTACCACCTGCTCTGCCTGTTCAAACTCAAACTCTGCAATAAACTGGTTTAATCATCATCTGCCTGAAAAGCCACTGTAGATGGCATGTGTCAGGGGAAACTGCTACAATGACTTTTCTAAATACATCCTAATCCCATTTCTCACTTCCGATAATGTATCACTTTGTTGTGACTGTTCTTAATCCCTGTATTTACCCAAATAAATTGTCCAAAGTCCAGTACAGCTATGTATGGAATAATAATCCGATTTCACAATGTCCTTTTAAATTGTCACAGAATTCCCGCAAGCAGATTTAATTAGTTTTTCCTTGACCCTTGTATAGAGATGACGTATAAGGTTTCCTATGTTTCATTTGCACAGAGAAAATGAGTAAAATCCCTGTTTATCTGTGGGCAAGCGGGATGCAATGGAAACATAGTAATTTATGCTACAGATGTTTGCTGCACAGAGCTCTGCAACCTCTAGGGAGGCAGGACTAATTAATTTGTGTTTGGATAAGAGCGTATAACCCAGCCCTAATAATAATACTCTTTTGCAAAATAAGATCATATCTTGGCAAATTGAAAACTCACCCTTTTAATAATCAAAGGCCTCAACCTCTAATAGCACAAAGGAAACCTCCGGAATCCATTAGGCTATTAGCTATTTGTTGTAAATCTTTCTCTCCCTGTCAGATGCACAAATGTTGATTTGATTTAGAAATTAAATGTTTACTCAGCATATGAGGGAGAAACTTTTTATATAATTACAGTCTTGTATGAACACTACCTGCTGTTACTTTATCTTGTGTACAGAATGTGTTGGTTGTGTTTCTCTCGTCTGGCTCCTCATGCTTTTTACTAACATTAAAACATTTGTCCAAATCAAAAACAAATGTTCCTGATCAATCTACTGGATTGATTAGGCACAGTTTACTTTCACATGAGCTCATTTTGTGCTGATTATTCATCACACACAATAGCCACTCTATCTATAGATCTGTTATTCAACCGTTTTAATTACTTTATTGCCTTTCAACTCCACTAACTTTCAATTTGTTGGATACAGTTATTCAATATGAAGTAATAATTATACTTGCACAATATTTTGGAGGTTCACGTCTTTATCCGATGATGTGTTTTGAGATAGATATTTTTACTGGGATGGGGCTATCCCAGTGACCTAATTTCACCTATCACCTGCTGGTGATAAGACATTTTGGGGTAATTGTGGGTGACATGACAAAAACATTTTGTTAGTGAAACCAGGGAGTGAAGTAGGTAGGCCTACAATATTATGCCCAACAAAGTTCTTCATAATTAAGGCTGAAGAACACACTTTAGAGTAACGGTTGAGACATGCTAGCTGTCACTTACACTCATCTAATTGGATGCAAATGTCACAGCTCGGCTTGTAGTAGAGAGAAGAGACAATGTTGTTTGCTAAAAAGCCCGAGACAGCCTTGTCAGGAGAATGCTTTGGATGTTCTCTTACCCAAGATGGCCTTCATTTCAGCATAGCAACGATAGCACTTAGCCCGCTAAGTGCTATCCGTGTACCCGTCCTGTTGGTTTGTTTGTCAGCAGAAAACTTGCGGCAACAGCCGCATAAAATACCTATTTTCACATGCTTCCTCAGATGGAGAGTGAGGTTGCTCCACAGACATGTTTCTAAACCACGTCTTAACGATAAAAAGGCATTTGTTATGACAGTTTAATGAGGAATCTAGAAAAGACCAACACAATAGTAATAGATGATTATATTGAGGGTTGATTCAAATGTCAGTAGTATAGAATTATTATCGTCCGTGTTCCCTTCCCTGGAATTCAGCTCGTACAATCTTTTCGCTTTCGGGTTAGCTTTGAAAAAAGTAGTGTATCTCTCTTAATTTATTTATTGTATCTACGATCTATCTGAAGGTCAAAGGTGATTATTATTTATAAATTATATAAATTATATTATTATTATTATTATTATTATTATATTATTTTAAATGTTCATATTTATTCCCAACGCCCTAGGCGTTGTGGTGTACAGTATTACGGACGTGTTGGACAGATGTAATAAAATCACACCTGAGACCAACCCCAGGCCAATACTTTCGGGATCGTTGATCATAATGGGCAGAGCATGGCTTCTGTCACTGCTGATGGATGCATTTTAGGTAAATGGTCACCGGATTGCCTGCAGGCTAGATGGCTAGGCTCGTGTGAGTGAGACCTGGCTGAACCCAAGCAGACCTGACTCATGTGTTGCTGCAGGGGATAGATCAGGCCATACGATAGATCCGCCATACGAACGACTAACGTAAGGCTGTAACCCTGCACATCTCTGTCTGCACCCTAATAATCAAAACTGTCAGGCTGTATGTGTGTGCGTGTGTGTGTGTGTGTGTGTGTGTGTGTGTGTGCGTGTGTGTGTGTGTGTGCGTGCGTACTTGCGTGTATGTGTGCGTGCATGTGTTCCTGTTAAAGAGAGGACTCTGTTGTTGTGGAAAATCACATTCCTAACTAAAATGTGAGCATATTACGCCCTGTTCCTTTCACAATGTGACAAATTGTTACGCATCACGCATTCACGTATAGCGTGAATGGTGCGTGCGTCTGGTTGTTGAGTAGACGTCGCCACGGTACCTCTGAGGAACTCTTGCATGCTGGGAAAAACCTTCATTTACAATGGGTTGCACATGAAAAGAGGTAATTATAAAAGAGAGAATATTTTATTTTTTCTCAGCAATGCATTTCAAAAGCATGAGCATGCTGCATTTCTGAGACCCAGATTAACTGATGCTGAATGTGGCTATGAGAAAAAAATAAAAGTTATTTTGATTGTAGCATTCAAGCAGGCATTCTAAGCAGTTCTTAGCTAGGAAACCAAATTGATTCTAGTTTAGGTGCAGCTTCTAATATCATTGAATGTGAAGATGTGAAAATGAGTTTTGTGCTTAGAACACGCCTTTTTATTTAAATTTCACCCTAGTTTCTTTTACCCTGGATTTTACAACAGACATGGCCCACTTCTGTTAAATTATGTAGCTAAGATACTTTTAAATATAATAAAGCAGCACTACTCAATATGTATCATATCTACCACTAGGTGGTACACTGAACCCCCAATGACTTTCTAAACCTATATAATATAAATATAAATATAATTAATATAATCTATAATAATTCTAGAATAATTATTTTACATTGTAACAATATATCTTCCTTCAGTACTCCATTTTGTGAAACCTACGTCAATCCTAGTTCTGGATCTACCCATGTCATGTGGCTTTTTGACTGATTTGTGGACTTCACAATGAGAGTTTGGGGTGAGCGCGTGTCCAGGAGAGTTCTGCAGTCCCCCTGCTGCTACTGTGTTCTGCCTTGTCCGTCAGGATGGGGACGAGGTCAGGACATTCAAATTCAAAACCAAAACAAGCTCAGGCTGCAGAGACATTGTTCAGATACGATGATGAAAACTGACGCATGATGTTCAGTTATGGATCCCCTTCTCATAGCAGCTAAAAACTTTGAACAACAATGTTGAAATATTGGGTAATGCAGCCTAAAAATAAATAACTATAAAATACTAATAAGATAATAATATCAATAATAATATGGTGTTAGTGCACTGATCATTTCTATGCACAGTAAGAAGTCTCATTATAATATCCTATTGCATCAAAATGTAAAAAGCATCCATATGTAATTTCCCCTGATCAACAATCACTATATCTACTTGATTAGCACCCTTGCTTCCCAGAGACCTCTGTAATCCGGGCGATGAAATGTCAAGAATCAGGGGTGAGTCCAGGCAGTGGGGGGGCCAGCAGCGTGTGTGACAATATGAATAATTCAAAGACCCCCCCCCCCACCGGCTCTGCAGTGTAGATAACACAACTGAAGAGTAACCTCTAAGTCAAAATGTTGCATTACACTAACTTGTTGAGAGTGTAGAAGTATGAATTTTAAGTGAACCGTCACATCAAACATTTGGAGGGGGGGGGGGGGGGCGAGATTATGTGAGTCAATGACCTGAAGGTTTATCTGTGTGCAGGTGCGTACATGCGTGTGTGTGTGTGTGTGTGTGTGTGTGTGTGTGTGTGTGTGTAAATGGACGTGGCCTAAACATTTTCTAGATAAGCTTACAGGCAAGATAAGAAAAGAATCAACAAAAATAAATGTTTAC
>OOFB01007783.1:3459-14569 GCA_900323305.1 Trachyrincus murrayi | reverse complement strand
AATTACAACATGGCTTCAGACCTCTTGTCTGTGTGGTGTGGTGTGTGTGTGTTTCTTCTTCTGTATCCGTATCCGTATGTATGTGTGTGTGTGTGTGTGTGTGTGTGTGTGTGTGTGTGTGTGTGTGTGTGTGTGTATGTGTGTGTGTCTGCTTGCACATGGCTGCACATGTCCGAGAGGGACTGGGTATGCTGGTGAAAATGGAGAGATTTATGGTGATAGAAGAAGCTCGGGGCTGTTTACCAGCGAGCCCTTCCAGTAAATCACAAGCAATACGAGAGTTCAGTTCACAACTGCTGATAGATACTTGCCGTCAAGTGTCCAAAGTGAGTTTTCTATCTGCTTGTGTCTTTATGGACAGTATAGTGTATAGTGTAGCACCCTGTATGGTTAGAGCGCACTAGAGGGTTGTGAGCCTCCGAGCCGGCCCATTTCTCATACTTCACTCTAATCTAACATTTCTGTTCCAGAGGATATTCTAAGTATCCTATTACATCGGAGGACGGTACCTTCCGTCGGTGCGACGGCACTATGAAGAACGTTTCAATCTCGTGCTTCAGGAGGAAGGCGTTCCTCTCATGGCCGTTGCCCGGCTCCACCTCGTAGTCTCCGTTCAGACACTCCAGGGTAGATTTGGTGATGTGGACTTTGCTGTGGAACATGAGCACACGTAGATAGTGAGCACTGCAATTATGAGGCATTAGTACTTTCTTTGAGTAACTTAACTTTACAGGACTCGAATGTTTAATGTTGTGGACTTATTTACTTTTTACTTATTACTTTTTAATATTTACTTTTGTCTCCACTGTTAGCTTCTTACTTTAGCCAAGTGATCCTGAAGCTTAGTGTCCATGGGAGCTTCATTTGGCACTAGTAAGGAATCTTCGTAATTAATAATATCTTCGTAGTTAATAATATATGAGAGGAAAATGTGCATCTTAGACACATCACATTCTACACATAAATACCGTCATATTGTTTATTTGCTCTGCCAATATTAAAATATGTGATGGTGATATTGGTGTATGTAGCTGACATGTAGTTAGGTGTTATGTAGCTAGTAAACACTAGCAGGTATGTAACTGGCTGATATGTAGCTAGTTGGTATGTAGTTAGCTTGTATGCTAGCTAGTATAAGCTAGCTGGTATGTAGCTGGCTGATATGTAGCTAGCTGGTATGTAGCTAGCTGATATGTAGCTGGCTGATATATAGCTTGCAAATATAAGCTAGCTGGTATGTAGCTGGCTGATATGTAGCTAGCTAGTATAAGCTAGCTGGTATGTGTATGTACATACTAGCTAGTATGTAGCTAGCTAGTATGTAGCTTGCTAGTGTAAGCTAGCTGGTATGTAGCTAGCAGGTATAAGCTAGCTGGTATATAGCTGGCTGATGTAGCTGGCTAGTGGGGTTCACATGACTAACCCAGGTAGTCCTCCTGCCTCCATCACATTAGCCAGGGTGACATCGTTGGACCACACGTCGTACTGCCACTTCCTGAGGCCCAGCACGCCACACAGCACGCGGCCCGTATGCAGGCCCACACGCATGTTTAGGTTCACCTCTGTGGCCTCGGCCACCGACCTGCAGTGGGAACATTGATTAGACAGTTTGAAGTTGTATCTCTGTGTGTTGTAGCCTCGTGGGACCATCCTGATCTCGCGAGTTCACGTTGTTTCTTTCTGCAGATCAGTCGAGTCATCAGTTGCTGCTCAGCCAAGGCCAGAATGATAATTGTGAAACGCAAACTTGAATATCTGGATAGTTATGGGCCGACCAACCAAGGCTATGTGTGTTGGGGTTAATGGAAAATTCCACTCATTAACTTATTAATCTATTCAGTATTCATTTTCTAGGAAACTTGCTTGCGCACAAAATAAAAATTGATAAAGTTAGAACCTAAAGTATTTACCAGGTTGTCTGAAAAAGAAAGCTCTAACGGAAGCTGTTTGTCTGACATGGGAATTGGCTATATAATCTGATTAAATGCAATTTTGATTCTGAGATCAATTATGAAGATAATTATAATGAATGGAAATGAGGATGTTAAATCCCCAAGAAACAAATGATCATTTAGCTCTTGTTTATATTAGTACTGAACTATCTTTTCTCTGGATTAGTCTGTTGTGTGTGACGCAATTCAGACAGTTATTTGTATATTTAAACTTATGACCGTTTGTCCTACAAATACCTCCTGCAAAGCACTGGCTCGCTGTTCCCTGGTGATACGGTCATAGCCAGTGTGTGTCTTGTCTCAGAGTGGGTACTGATTGTGCTCAAGATTTCCCTTGCCTTTTCTTATATGTAAGCAGTCTTTTTGTTGTTGTTGTAGCATTTGCAAAGCTGTATTCTAGCATAAAAAATGCAAACCAGAGGATTTTCTAAGATAGTATGCCAAAACCAATTTCTCCTTGGCCTCTGTCCAACCGTCTAATACAGTAACCAATCACAGCAGTGATTTATTAACATAAAGTCGTCCACATGGGCCTACATCACCCTGTCTTTATAACGAAGGGCTGCATCACATAATTAAAGTAATAAATTATCCTGTTGTATACTTTATAATTATTTCCTGAAGAGCATATAATACGTTATCTTAATTGCTAATGCATGGTGAAATATGTGACGTCATTCCGTCAGTATGCTAATGTCACTGCTCGTCCAGCAGTTTTCATTGGCCGTCGCTTTCCCTTTTTAAGCCTATCGCTGCAGGTTGCCGGCCTGCGGCCTCCATGTCACCATGGTGTCCTCTGACTCAGCTGTTTGTTTCTGTTATTTTCTGTGGAAGCAGGTCAACCTTTCCGTCTCCGCAACTGCCTCAGTGTCCGGGAAGGTGGACATCTCTGTTTTCATTGGTCTTGGTCTCATTGGAAGAGTAGAAGCGTGTAGGTCTATGACATGGCTGCGATGTTGATGTTTTGGATGGTGAATGTGTTGACAGGAACTGCTCGGTCGTATTAGGGACGGGTAGCTGGGTAGCAGGTCTCTCCAGGGGCCTGTCACTCTCCATTGATTATAATACACCGCTGCATGCTATTATCTCAGCCTTTGGCTCATGGCAATGAAGGTATATTGTGTGAGTATCATTATATAGTATATACATTACATTGTATTATATCTTTTTCAGTCAGATTCTAACATTTGAGACAATACACATTTTTTCTAAATTTCTTCAATAATTCAAAGGACCAGAGTCTTTTGTGATGTATTAAAGTTAAACTATTTACCCATATATCTTATTATATATCAATTTTGTCAACTTATGACAATTGATTTAACTATCAAAGGAAAAAACGACAACTTGATTAAATATCATATGTTCTATGAAGAACTTCAATTTCACAATTGTCAACATTTGATAACATAGTTAAAAGAAATGATGATGAAGTATCAAACACTATCTTGCTTCATAAAAATCTGAAATAAATTAATGTAAAAGGAGTCGGTTGGTTGGTTCCATTAGTTGGGTGAAAACATAATGGGTTACCCTGTGTTAATGGAAATGTAGAGTACAACAATTAACAAGATTGTACACAACCAGGACAACATAATATGTGTCATAATAGTTGACACATATGAACCAACCATAAAGTAAAAAAAGACAAGGTCTTGCTTGGCCACACATTTTTTAAATGTATGATTTGCATAACCGGTTGATTGATTTGAAGCATCTATGAGCTTCTATAACCATTTAAACATGCACAGTATGAAATATGATGGCAATCTGTATCCATGTAGCATCGCTTTTTACTAAGTATCCCTACGTCAAGGTTTTAAAGAGTAAGTGGAATTGCAATTGTATGAGGATTATTCCAGATGTGTTTTAATTACAGTGGATTCGAAGGCGGAGAACACAGCAAAAGCGTATTCAATTTAAAAGGTGTCACAGAACTCGGAGAGGGGTGCTATGTTACACCTTTTTTCTTTACTCATGTTTAAGTGAAAGAAGTCGAATCTTATAATATCTTGTCAAGACTTGCTAATTACAGTACATTTAATTAACACGCTTTCAGTCAAGTCTTCGGGAAAAATGCAACTATTCTTAGCTCTGCTGTATCTCAATCAGTCATTGTTTTCTTTCCCTATTTAAATATTCTAAAGAAGATATGAAAGGCAAGCGTGTGCTTAGATGCTTCAGAAAGCATATTTTTTTCATCCATAAATGCCTTTTTTGGAGCCTAGCGATTGCAATTCATCATTTAATATGTTGTTTTGAAATCCACTCAAAGCAGATCCGACTGCATTTTTCACTAAAAGGAAATCTCTTTTTTTGAACTACGCTGAATATTTTCATTTCAATGAAGAAATATTTCATTGAAAAAAAAATCGCTACATACAATGTCGGATTTATTCATGAATGAATGTGTAAACGCCTCCGCACCGCACGATTGGTTAGCGGTGATACGCGATTGGTTAGGAAGTACAGGAACTCACGTTATGGTGTCAATCATGTCCAGGCCCATCTCCACGCAGCAGTGAGCATGGTCTGTCTTGGGTTGTGTCAGGCCAGAGACGCAGTAATAACAGTCCCCCAGAATCTTAATCCTCCGGCAGTGGTTCTCCTGTCAGCCATAGAGATAGTGATAGGTTGGCATAGCTAGATACCCAGGGACACATTCATAGATTAATAGGCCTAGATACATACATATAGATCTACATTCATAGACCTAGATTAATAGGCCTAGATACATACATAGCTATAGATAGCTAGGTTAATAGGCCTAGATAGATACATATAGATCTAGATGAATAGACCTGGATACATACATAGATACATATAGATCTACATGAATAGACCTGGATACATCCATAGATACATATAGATCTACATTAATAGGCTTAGATACATACATAGATACATATAGATCTAGATTAATAGACCTAGATTAATAGGCCTAGATACATACATTGATACGTATAGATCTAGATGCATAGGCAGATACATAGATAGATTCATAGTCCTAGATACATGCATATATGGATAGATACATAAGCTTAGGTTCATGGATACATACATAGACCTAGATACATGGATACATCCATATCCATCCATACATACATACTGTACGTACATACATACATACATACATACTGTACATACGTACATACATACATACTGTACATCCATCCATACATACATACATACATACAGTACATACATACATACAGTACATACTGTACATACATATTTATAGGCTGTGCTCATAATGTACATATAAATGTACATGTACAACAACAAAACCAGCAACAACAGACAGCAGGCCTGTTCAGACACTGACCCGCCAACATAAACAGCAAAGTTATGCTCGCTCTCTCTCTCTCCCTCTCTCTATGTCTCTCTCTCTCTCTCAATGATCATATCAGTCTCAGTCCGGTGAATGAGGTGAGTCACGGTGGCTCTCCAGGGACAATAAGCTGGGGCATGAAAAAGGCGGGGATGCAAACATAACAACATAACCCCATTATTAGAAGGATGTGAGCCACAGACGGCCATTTAAGCATGGAAAGAGAGAGAGAGAGAGAGAGAGAGAGAGAGAGGGACCCCTTCTTCTCATAACCCACTCATTGTTCCCATGGAGGTAATGGGATCTGGGGGGGTGGGTGTGTGTGTGTGTGTGGGGGGGGGGGGGGGGGGGGGGGGGGGGGGGGGGGGGGGGGGGGAGGGGTGGAGGGGTGGCAGGCATGCGGAGAGCAAGCAACCAAAGGACTCATAATTATGCACATCGGTAGGCACACAAGACAAGACGGAGGATCTATTTTTAACACGCAAGCCTTGTGAGTTCAAGGAAAGGAGGGAAGAGGAGGGAAGGAGGGACAGACAGGCGTCAGGAGCTTGTTAGCAGAGCCGCCAGCAGCTTGTTCCATGTCATCACGCTACGCTGTTCTCTCTGCCTGGCTGAACGCTCATCAGGACGCGTAGCGGTGCGTGGCACCTCCTTCTCCTCCGCAAATATCTGTCTTTCTCGTACGCGGAGCGACAAGAGAGGGTCACCGTTTGAAGGCACCGCAAATTGCCACACAGCACGGACCTTGTGCTATGGTGTGCTTTGAGCCGGACGGGCCATCGGGACTCGTGTATTGTTATCTTTCTGGCGAATAAGAAGTCAAATAGACTAGAGTCGTCCCATCATTTGTGTGTGGTCACCATCGATCTAAATGGTGTGAAGAGCGAAACATTGTTTAGATCCAGGCTGCGGCTGCCTTCTTGGTTAAGCTAAATAACAACAACATGTACGCACTCACACACACACACACACACACACATGCAAGCACACACACGCACGCACACACACATACACACGCAAGCACAAACACACACACAGACACACTCGCACACACACACACACACACACACACACGCATACACACACACACACACACACACTGCATCATTATACTAAATCATTTCAATGTAGCTGAGGTCATGGCAGAGGGCTACCAGATGGGGGCTAGAGGCTGAAGTTACAGGAAGCAGGGGTGTAGGTGGCTGGGTGGTGGGGTGGGGGAAGCCCCGGTGCTTACAGGGACTCCGCCTCTGCACTCCTCGGGTGCTAATCTGCACTGTGAGGGCTTAGGCACTGATTCAGATCCAAGAAGGATTAAGACCGGTCATGTGACTCTGCTGGCAATCTGGGTGGTCCCCACCACCACCACCAGTAGGCCCAAAGTGGACAGAAGGTGGTTGTCGGCGGTGCCTGGGACGTACTCTAACCTGAAACGTATACGGCCACTCTCAGTCTTATGGCCACTAGCCTTGTGAGACCATCCTGATCCTGAAGTTCACGCTTTGTGTCAGATCACTCTGACCACGAGCCTGTTGAAAGCCTTTTCCAAAAATGTTAAAATGATAGGACAAACCATTGCTCGGGGGAGGGAGTTTCAGTTCATGACGAACAAGGAGCACGGCAGTATTTATGAAATAGACCCAATAACAATGCTAAAACATGAACAGAAATTTGCACGGAAGGCTTTTCTCATGTGTTTGTGCTTTACTTCCGACTGAAAAGACGTAATTGGTGGCTGTATGTCATTGAGAACCTCTACCTACGTCTCGGCTAGCCCACCATAAAGCGAACAATTAAGAAAGCACAGACAGAGGAAGGAAGGTAGTAGGTGGATACTTAAGCACTTCAGATAAATGGACAAACAAATCTAATTTGAATTCATTTAATTGAATTATGGCTTCACTGTCATTCAAATCGCATTACTCCAGTTTTGAGCTCACTTGTGACTTGATTAGAGGATTATTTTTACTTTTTCTCGACAAACAGTGTTTAGAGTGCAGGCACAACTACGGACTGCTGAGGGTCCTGAAAGTGGTGGTGATTTAGAGTCCTGACCGTCACAATAGGAAAATAATGGCCAACACAGAAGCCTGATATAATGGTCTCTAATCTCTAATGCTCCACTAAAGAACCCATTCCATAGTATCAAATCCACAATCTGTAATGTTTACATTGCCTTTTATGGGACGTATATTGAATCAATTACCTTAATCTATTTTAAGTGGATTCAGAGAAGTAACAAATAAATCAAATCAAGTGAGCAGAATAGGACTTGTGGTGATATGGATCAGACTGATAACATCTAGCCTCACCTTCATGAACTGACTAACTGAAAGGCAGTCCATGCATCTGATATGAACCCAAGCACCCACACACACACACACACACACACACACACACACTCTTTATGTTGTGTCTGTGTTTTTGCCCTCTACTGTTCATCAAATTTCCCCTCGAGGAACAATAAAGATCTGAACTGAACTGAACACGCACACAACATTAACAATCATATGTATTATTGATTCTATGTTATTCCATTCTTATGTTTTTTTTGCTTTTGCTTAATATACTACACCGTAGAATCAGACCTGAGAGATCACAATTTGGTGTCACCGTATACCTTTTTACCTGTATGTGATTTATCTATGATATAATCCAACAAGCTTCAACATATAGACAAAAAATCGTATCATATCTGCACTGTTCTGTCCACTGTGACTGCTGCAACACCTGAATCACGTGTTATCGACCTATCTATCCATCAATCTATCTATGAATGAGAGAGATATATGGAGGACTCTACTTGGTAAGCAAAGGAACAGCTTTGCACATTTTGATAGCACGTCGAATCAGAGTCATCCTAAAAATGGAACACGGGTCGGGGAACGCGGCGAGGAACCACCCGGCATAACAGAGACCGTTTGGAGGAGGTGGGCTGGCGCACGTCAATCAGAGAGTGGGGAAAACAAGAAGCGGGGGAGTCAGGGAGCCACGGTGAGAGGAGGCAGCGGGAGAGGAGAGGAGGGGAGGGGAGAGGAGAGGAGGGGAGAGGAGAGGAGGAGAGGAGAGGAGAGGAGGGGAGGGGAGAGGAGAGGAGGGGAGAAGAGAGGAGAGGAGAGGAGGGGAGGGGAGAGGAGAGGAGGGGAGAAGAGAGGAGAGGAGATGAGAGGAGGAGAGGAGAGGAGAGGAGAGGAGGGGAGAGGGGAGGAGAGGAGGAAAAGCTTGATGTGTGATGCTCTGCCATAAAATAAATACTATATATATATATATATATATATATATATATATAACTGTGGCATGGAGGGCATTCACAGACACTCTCTCTCTCTCTCTCTCTCTCTCTCTCTCTCTCACACACACACACTCACAAAAATATCACATTGAAACCATAACCGTTACATGATTAACAGTGAATAAATGAATGACACCTCATGTGTTGTGTGTTTAAGGTGCGTATATAGAATATGTACACATCCAACGTGAAGGAGTACAAGCTTCCTTCCTATCCAGACTTTCAAGTGAAATCTAAGCTTTCCACATTTTCAGTGGTCTCCTCTTTTTTAAGATTTCAATCCGTGAGAGAGGAGAACTTGTATTTGTTCAAACGCCTCAAGTCATTTGAAAAGGTTAAATAGGAGTGTGTGATGTTTCCCAAATGAGTGCAGAGACTCTGAGTTCACCGCAATGTTTCTGAAGAGGAACTGTGTTGTACACACAACCGTAAGACCGAGAGGAGACGGAGGAGAGGGACGGGAGAAGGAAAGCAAGAAAGTGAGAAAATTGGAGGAGGAGGAGGAGGAGGGGAGAACATAGGAGGAGCAGGGAAGGAGAAGGAAGGAGCAGACTCATCAGGGTGGAACACTGTGTTCCTGGCCGACGCCCCCCTCCCGCCAGTTGACACGTCTAAAGAGTGGGCAGGTGGTGTGGGGAGGGTGCCAGGGTGGCCTGATGATGAAACAGCACCCAGTGGACATGTGGCATCACCAACTCCTCGTCTGGAGGAACCGTGGTGGTGGTGGGGGGGGCGTGAGTCACCGTCGTTGCCACTTCCTGCCACAAAGCATCAGATTAAATCAGGGACCTGGACCCAGGCATGGCTCTGCCCTTTGATGCCCGAATTAAAACCTGAGGGTGGAGCTATCAAGTGGAGATGATGGACCCGAGCTAGACAGATATAGCCCAAGGGGAAGCGGAATGGGAAATCTATATATATGTAATATATATATATATATAGATATACGTGTGTGTGTGTGTGTGTGTGTGTGTGGGGATGAGACATCTCACCACTGCATTACCGCGAGACATTCTTCTCCAGGAGATAATACAGTGCACAGGTGTTGGTTGTTGTGAAGTGAAGTGTGCCCTCTTGAGAGCGGCGGTCTGTGTGTTGCGGTGCATCTAAATATCTTGTACTCCTTATTCGGGTACGACCAATCACAAGCAGAGGGGGCGAAAAAAATACATAACAGCTTTCCGGTGTGATAGAGAAAAAGATTGTTGCATATCTAAAACTGTGCTAGAGCCAAGCTGTTCCTGTATGTATATATATATATATATATATATATACGTTTAAATATGAGAATCATTTCATGAAAGTGACAATAATAGCATAGGATTTGCCAATTGAATTAAAGAAAAAAAAGTGGAATCTATAAAACACAGCCGTTCTCCCTTGTCATCTGGTATACAAATATTTGTACACACGGTTGAGGCACTTGAAGTGATTTACGATTCAGCGCATGTACACAACGCACTAAAAATAGAGTTCTAAATAAAGTCCAAGAAAATGTTCTATGAAAGCAAAAAAAAACAAAAAAAGAAGAGTTGGTTGTAAATCCAGTGGCTTAAGGGATTGGATGGGCACATGTGTGGAGTGTAAGTAATAGAAACCAGATTACACGTAGGGCCCTGGCAGCACAGCAGGGTGAGCTGCACAGCGGGTAGCGGGGACTCGACCCCATCACAACCACAAAACAACAGATCCATGTCAGACAGACTCAAACGCCGGGGTCGTGGACGACCGGAGTCCAGAGGGATCCGTAACCCATTAGGTGAGACCCACCGACTCCCGTACACTTCTAGTGCATTTTGTCATTCACTGCGAGTCTTCTAATGGCGAAATGCTGCTGTGGGTGAGACTCGAGAGTTGTGAAGCGAGAGAGAGAGAGCAGAAAAGAGCAAGAGAGCAAGATTTAAAAAAATAAACAACCCAACGAAACGCCTCCTTCGCTCTCTGCTCCCTCCCCACGTTTCTCCGCCATGGAGAAGTGTTGCATTCAGACACCTGGAGATGATCAAGATCAATTAAGATGGATTCCATCAAAAAAATCTGGGAAGAGATGCCCTGATTGGTCAGAAATGACTGGGAGTGGTCTAAAATCAATTTTTTTTCATTCAGTCAACCAGAACAGATATTCCCAGAGCATTTCGCTCACTAATAGTTGACGGATGGCTGTGTCGAATTTCTAAGAAATGACACTCAAATAATAGCTCTTAAATCTTATACCTCCAGCACCTTTAATGAAAAGAACGAACTAACTAACCACGCGATTCATTATTCAAAGCAAAGGCAAAAATGTACTGGGACTGGCTGTTTCCCGACATGGCAGCGTGGAAGGGAATAAGGACAGATGGGAGTGGAGCCCGATGTTTCCCCCGAGCAAGCTGAGACTCCGCGGCTGAGCACAGTTAAGCTAGCCCCTTCGCGCGCTTCACGACAAGACGCGCGCGGGAATGTGTGTGTGTGTGTGTGTGTGTGTGTGTGTGTGTTTGTGGAGGCGACAAAGTTTAGTCCCCCCCCCCCCCCCCCCCCCCCCCCCCCCCCGGA